>JANHFM010004647.1:38565-55105 GCA_032468115.1 Grayia smithii | reverse complement strand
AGAAATTGTTAAATTTGTAAATCTTTTCAATAAAAAAAAAAATGAAGGTTTCTTGAACTTATGCTCAAGTACCTGCATATAGGATTTCAATCAAATACCAAGTCTACTAAGGATATATCACTAAAGAATGTAATGCAAATGTATTAAGATTCCTGAACTCTATTACAGAATTTTCCATAATTAATAATCTAAAGAGTGCATTTAATTATATATATCGCAAGAGTTTTAAACTGTTTAGTTAATTATTGTTGTTTGCCAAATAAAATGTTACAAATAGCACAAGTCACTGAATGCAAGCTGTTCATCAGATGAACAGTGTTATTTACTCTGCATGGAAAATGGGAATCCATCTGTACACTACTATCAAATAAAATGCATTTCCATCAGAATGTGATTCTGTTTTATCTATAATTAACTACCAGATGCCAAGTGAAACCCAGCCATGTAGCCAGTCCTAATCACAACCCATCTTTGTTTGAAATCTATTAATAGTCTGTCTGAAATCTCATTGTTGTTAACCAAAACATAGACCTCTTTAAGATTTCATATTTTGTTCTTTATCAGCCCAGCATTACCACAATGATAATGCAGCACTACAAGCCAGATTCAGATAGTTATAGGTTACAGGGATATGGAATATCAAAGATGGATTGCTAGCTCATGAAATTATATACCAGATGGTAATAGTGAATAATATGTGAGTGGAATCAGGATTGTTCTATACTAATCTTGGCACAATAGCATTTTGTCTATGTTTGTGATGAATGAATCCTCTAAATCAAACTACCCCAAATTTATATTTTTTTATGAGAACTCTGGAAGAGGAAATCAACTGAAGGAACCAAAGTTAAATATGGCTGCTCAAAATTTTTCTCATGTATTTATGCATGAGATGTATGTATGTATCCTGTTTTCCCCAAAATAAGACATCCCCTGATAATAAGCCCAATCGGGCTTTTGAGTGCATGACAATAAGGCAAAGTGCTTATTTCAGGGTTCAAAAAAATATAAGATAGGGTCTTATTTTTGGGGAAATACAGTATGTATCAGAGGTGGTATTCAATCGGTTCGCACCAGATCACGCAAACCGTTGGTGAGAATTTGGCCAATGTCGTTGAACTGGTAGCAATGGCTGGCTGGTCATGCCCCCAAACCAGTTCCCTGGTGGCCACTCACTTGCCCGACCCGCCATGTTCATTGCTGCCATGTTCTTCACATATGCACATCCCATTGCCTTGCAAGTCCAATGGGATGCGCATGCGCAAAGAACATAGTATCGCATTTATTTTATCTCTGTTTTTAATTACTCTTATGTTTTTATTTGTGAGCCGCCCCGAGTCCTTTGGGAGAGGGGGCGGCATATAAATGTGAGAAATAAATAAATAAATAAAATAAAAAAATAAATAGTCGCGATGGCAGCAGCTTTTTCCACTGGTACTTTTTGGGGGCCTGCAGCCAGCCACCACTGCCTCTTTGAGAGCGGCTTTGCAAGCTGCTTTCCAGCAGCGGTGGCTGGCTGGGGATCACCAAAAACTTCAGTCTGCTTGCCTTCTGGACTCTGGACCAGCCACTGCAGAAGGTAACAAGAAGGCAGTGGTGGGGGAGGAAGTGGGGCTAGGGCCAGGGCTGCTAAAGGAAGGGAAATGGGGGCAACTGGCAAAGGGAGGGCAGGGATAGATAGGTGGAAATTCCAAAAATGTTCCTACCTTTTCCTGTGGGAGTGGCTAGTGGGGGTGTCATGTGATTGAGTGGGCATGGACATAAATGATGTCAAGTCGGCCACACCCAGTCAGCCACATGCCCCTCCCCCCACCTAATCACTCCCACCAAACCAGTAGTGAATTTTTTTGAAACCCACCACTGGTAGGTATGTATGTTTATAGCATGTCTATATGTATATGTACACTTTTGAGAGCAGGCAACAGAATTTCATTTTTAATGTGTGCCAGTGTGCCCAAAGTAAAAAATGACAATAAATCGATTAGTATTGTCTTATACTAATGTAAAATTAGTTCTTTCTGGAAAAGACTCCTCTCAGGTGCTAACAATCAGATTCATACATAAAAGTTTCAACTGATTGCTTCATTGCTCAGGTCTATATACAGAAAGACTAACAGTTTGTACCTAAGTAAAACTAGACAAGTTTTATGGCATTCAAAAGGCGCGGAGATTGGACTTTGTATCACCCCTTGTGACTAAGTAAAGACTCTAATCTAATTCTTGCTTGACTTCTTCCACTCTAAACTAATGCCCTACTTGACCCCTTCCCCTGCCTCTGTCAGTTTCTCTCCAACAATGCCTGACAATATTATGGACAAACAAGAAAGCACACTTCATCTAATAAATCAACGTAGAGTTTTTAACTCAAACTACAAATGACCAGACTGAAATTATCCTACTTCAGGCACATTATGCAAAGAGCCTACTCTCTGGAAAAGTCTATAATGCTTAGAAAGGAATTTTAAAAAAAGAAAAGAAGAGGATGATCAGCAGCAAGGTAGATGGGCTCAGTTATAGAAGCATTGAGTGCAGACATGGAAGACATGAAAGAAAAGATTAGGGATAGATAATCTTAGAGAAAATCTAGTTATGCGGTCACTAAACTTGATGGCATGTAAGTAATCAATGCTGGTTCCTTATCAGGGATAAGAAGCTTGTAGCTGTCCAGATGAATATCAAGAGCTTCAGTTAGTCTAGTTATTAATGAAGGATGCTGAGGATCAGGTTCTTCCACAGAGGAAGACCTCAGGGTCAAAAATAGCAGCCAAGATGGGTTGATTACCTCTTTTTTACATGGATCGTATGCATCCCTTACACATAAAAAGACAAAAGGACTTTGATAACTTAGCCAAGCCTGCAGTGGTGAAATCTCGCTGGCCACACATGTGCACCGCACACCAAACACATGCTGCATACATAGTGGGCACCAAAAGGAGGCTTGGGAAAGTAAGTAGAGCGGCGAGGGGGGTATCAGCTGTGGCGTGAGATTTAGCTTTGTTAGAAAACAGGAAATCCTGCTTTCTAGCAAAGCTAAACCCCACAGCACAGGTGCTCATCAGAAATACTAGTTTGAACGAACCGAATAGCTTTTTTAACTGCCGGTTCAACTGAACTGGTAGCTTTTTTCTACTACCAGTTCACCCGAACTGATAGTTTTTATCACTACTGATTCACCGGAACTGGAGGAAACCAGTAGCATTTCATCCCTTCCATTTTGTCACTGTTATCCCACCACACCCTTCCAATGCATCACCTAGGTATTACTGCAGTTCAGCCATCTATAAAGAACCTTAAGTTCCCACTCTTGCTTAGTAGGAAAGTTAGTGTTGAGAAACAAATTGTTTTAGTCATTATGATGCTGATAAAAATAATAGGCAAAATTTGATGATAATGCTTTGAGAATCACTTTTCAAACTGTGTTTCCCTGGAATCATGCAGAATTTAAAAGCATGTGTTAAAAAATGAAATTGGAACTGTCAAAGTGTTAATAAAGAAAGAATGCTACAGAAAACAGTCTTGAATTTAGATGAAAGACTTTTTAAATAAGGTGCACCTGGATGTTTAAGAACTTCAAAGACTCAACCTTCAGTTCTGTCTGCTAACAAAGAAAAGAATTTCAAAACAAGAGGAAAGGAAGCAGTCATATTTTATATCAATTGTTATCTTCTAAAAAACTGTTTAAGGAAAATGCTGCATTAACACACACATATGCACATGTACTCATAACACAGATTTTTAAAAAAACAGTAGTCAAATGGAAAGTATAGACAAAACTTTCTAAATTCTACTGTTCCAGGTATGATTGAAGTCACTTAATTAACTGCAAAATAATAGAACATCCTTCTAACCGCAGCTGTTTTACTCAGATCCAAGATTCACTTGATAGAGCTGACAATTTCCATTTTTTAAAAGTTAAAAAACACTTGAATAGATATTGATTGGTTCTGGTTTTGTTTTTGTTTTCCCCCCCATGTTTTACTTTCCAGAAAGCCCCAGCTTAAAACACAGAAAAGTTTACAGACTTTTCACCTGTTTGCAAGGACTAGAGGATTGAAACAGAGATTGTGTTTAGGAATCAAACTCAGGATTATTAGGTGAGGGTCATTCATTCAAATCTACTGGCATCCATCTAATAGCAATAGCAGTAGACCTAGACTTATATATCACTTTATAGTGCTTTGCAGCCTGTCTAAGAGGTTTACAGGGTTAACCCATTGCCCTCACTAAACTGGGTCCCCATTTTACCAACCTCAGAAGGATGGAAGGCTGAGTCAACCTTGAGCCTGTCAGAATTGAACATCTGGCAGTGAACAGTGAGTTAGCCTGCAATATTGCATTCTAACCACTGTGCCACCATGGCTCTTAATTATAAGTTATCACAACACAACAAACAGTTGTTGGGGTCAGATGCCAGATTTTTCTATATGGGATGATTTGTGTCATCTTTCCCAGATACCACTTCAATTTTATTTTTTCCCTTTTCTTTTCTTTTACCTTTTGGACTAGATGCACAAGTACAGTCATAAGTCATGATAGTTGTAAAGCAGATCACCATATGACCGCATCCAGTTTTAAAACCTCATTAAGCGAGCATTTCAATCATAAAGAGAACACCACAGTCATAAAGCAAACATGTTAATCATTGTTTGGGGCAGTTTTTTTGCCAAGAAAGGAAGGGAGTCAGAACAAGAGATGAAAAATGCAAGTAGAATCCCATTATTGCTCTATTCAGGAAATCCAGGATGACATCTGATAGGCAATCACAAACCAAGATCTCTGATCCAAAGGAGAATGCAAGGGAACACAGGTGAAAATTATATGTGGAATAAGGCAATGCAAGGTTTCAAATAAATGCTTAGTTTTGACAATGCTTTGAGGAAATGAAACCTTCAAGTATCCTTTGCAAAAGCAAAGTGAAGTAACACTACCAGCTTGTTTTGGTTTGCATTAATCTGATTTCTTTCTCCTGCACATCTAGTAGCTGGAAGAGGCTTTTTTGCTTGTGCTGTTGACATGCAGAAATCTCTTCCAGTGTGCTATTGGAATGGCTGGCATATGAAACCCTTATAGATTGAATTGTGGCTGTTTCATACAAGTTTAAATAAAATAGCATTGCAATTGTTTTGGTCCTTCTATGCTCAAAACAATTCTTGGAATATGGTCCCCAGGACACTGCTTGGTGGTCAAACAGACCTTCTTAAGAGCCGGAAAAAATGTTCAAAGTTTTGATTTATTAATTCAAATCATCAAGTATAGCATGTAGATGGATTGGTACTAATCTGAAGGCTTTATTTCTGGCTTTTCTTTACATTATAAAAAAAAATGTTACTATACAAGATAAAGTAGCTGAGCCAGGCTGGTCATCATCATACTAAAGTCATTCCATTTTAGTTTAGTGTCAAACTCACTGTGTCACATTGCTGTCATGTGACATTTTGTGATGTTTTTCCCATTCGTGGAGCTGGGGTGGCCATGGCCTACACATGACGCATCTGGCCCATGGGCCGCTAGTTTGGCACCCCTGGTCTAGTGTGCTGTGTGGATCCTGCCTGTGCAGTTAGTTTATCAGAACCCTTAACTCCAAATTAACTGAGAAATCATGGCTAAGTTAATGATAAGTTGCACAAATACTGTCATTGCTTCCATAAGGATGCCAGCTCAGGATATTGGAGATGATATGACTTTTTAGAAGCATCCAAAGTCCTCGCCCCAGTCCAGCATCTTTCTCTGAGATAACCCATGCTCTTAGTTGATAGAATTTAAACTGGGTAGAAAGAAAATAAACTATCCAAATCTATGCCAAAACTTTTGGCTTGATTTAAAAGAAATTCATCATGGTTTTCAATGGGAATAAAATGGGGTAATCCCACCTCCCCACCCCCACCCCCAGGTTTGCATCGACAAGGAATAGCAATCAGTGTGTTTTCTGGTGTCCATAATTCTTTACTTTTACTGTGGTAAAAGCAGCTAAAATAAAATGGATAAAGATATAAGAATGGAAGAATTTGAAAGCCATATATTAGGGATAGGTTTAGGCTTATTACAAAAGAGTGTGTATGACACTACAGTGTATGTATTACAGAAAATGAGTTTATTAGGAAAATTTATGGATCACCGAGAAATGCTGATTTTCCTTCTTTTATAATTGCACAAAATTGACAAAATGGTGCAGTGCGGATATAAATCAGTGATCCTGACATGGACTTATATTGTTCCATACTTCATTAACTAAGCTGCAGTCTTATGCATCCATCCATCTTCTACTGGTTTGAGAAGAACTTACTTCAACTAAGCATGCTCAGAACTGTAACTCAGAAATTCTGAACCAGATTTATTGAAATACAAAAGCGATTAATTTCAGATGTTTTTCATCCAATAATTCTTAACAACAAAACAGTTTCAAAAAGTATTTGTTATGGTCAGAGAACAGCTGTACCACATACAAGTAGATGAGTCAGATCCAAGGCATAGTTGATATTAAGTATAAGGTATTTTCTATTCAGTCACTAATTCTAAATTGAAGTGTTGATAGGATTGCAGCCATAATCATATGCTGCAATATATAGTAGGTCTTGTTAATATTTCACCATGAAGAAAAATTTAAATCCTGTTTATATCTGCTACTGATACCAGGATACCTTCAGGAGTGTCTCCTGCCACCAGTCCAATTTGAGCACTCCAGTAGAAACTGTCCCCCATGTTATAAGCCTTTTGGAAGCTAAGCTCATAAAAATGAGATTATATCATTGAGTGTTTGTTGACATTGTTTATCATTGGTTCATATGTGTACACCCACAGACGTACACAAACAAACCCATCTCATGCATGTTTAATTTGTATTACATTTTCTTCATTGTGCATTGCCAAGAGTCTGACTGGAGTACATACTGAATGTATGAATATATGAATGAATATCACACTGTAACCTTGTTTTACTTGTGAGCCTAGTGTCATACGATATGGGCAACTAGATAATATTTTCATCTATGCTCATTCTCACATACACAGAGGCTTGTTACTGATACAATAGAATAAACATCTTATCTAAGTCTTTAAACTGACATCCTATACAGTAGACTGATGGTAAAAGGGTAATTGTACTTTGTTGTGACACCAGTGATTTTTTTCTAGGCATGGTTCAGCGAACATATATTCTTTTTTATAACTGCAGTCAAATGCCATTATTTAGAACCAGGGGAATCTCAGATTGGAAGCCACATTCAGACTGATAATAATGTCCTAGAGTTTATAGCTTACAACCAAGAAGACAAGGATGGGTTACATCTATTTCCTATTTTTCTTCTTTGTACACATAGGACCAATATTATTTCTTTTCCTTTGATGGCAAGTACAGTTCTTAAGGTTATCACCATTATTTGTTCGTTGGTTGACTCCAGGCCATCAGATAGTTTCATCATCTTTTCACTATTTTATTATTACATTTTTCAATTGCTTCTGATTTTATGTTATTTCTAAGAGAATGCTGATCTTCATTAGACTGAAATATTGTGCATGATTTATTTAGCAGTTACAATAACACTTTTTTTGAAATCTTACCATTGCAGTTTTGAATGCAGAAGTTTGTTATGAATAACAAAGAAAAAAAGGTTAAATGTCTTCAGTTATATGACTTGCCCCCTTTACAGTCCAAGAATAAGTTATTAATTTAGTGAAAACTAGATCTAACTTACATTAGTGATTTTAGCCTAAATGCAGATGCAGAGAGTGAAGTTAAATGCTACACAGACATGTTTGTATTTTTTCCTTACCAGAAGTAAGAACATTTAAGAACAGCTTCTTCTCCGGTAATATTGTACTGCAAACTAGGGCATACAAAACCTTTGCTAGACCAATTCTTGAATATACCTCATCTGCCTGGAATCCGCACTATATATTGGACATTAAAACAATAGAATGAATCTAGAGGTATTTCACGAGAAGAGTACTAATAAAATACCTTACACCAACAGGCTTGAAATTTTGGGCTTGGAAAACCTAGAACTATGCCGACTAAGGTCTGACCTAAATGTAGCACACAAAAATATCCACTACAATATACTACCTGCATTGGTAGTAAATGATTACTTCAGCTTCAATTGCAATAACACATGAGTACATAATAGATACAAACTCAAGGTAAACCTCTCTAAACTTGATTGAAGAAAATAAGACTTCAGTAATAGAGTGGTCAATGCCTGGACTGCACTACCTGACTCTGTTGTTACATCCCCAAACCCCCATAACTTTAACCTTACACTGTCCACTGTTGACCTCACTTCTTTTCTAAGAGGTCTGTAAGCGCACCAGTGTGCCTACCATCCCTGTCCTACAGTCTTCATTTATTCATGCACGTTTACTATGTTCATATTTATATTTATAATTATACCTTTTATCATGTACATGTTAGACAAAATAAATAAATGTAATGAAAAATGAAAATGTTCACATGCTAACATGCTCACATCTAAAAATAGCAAAACAAAATGTAATAAATAGCAAAAAAAACCCATTAAGAACAAAATAAAGTCATTAAAATAAAACTATGAAGGAAAATTTTCAAGTATGTCAAAATTAAATAAACATATTTAATTAAAATATAATTAAATAAAAGTTTAATTTGAACTACTTGGGATGGAAGATGGATTAACTTTACTTCTGTTATATGATTCTGATAAGACCTGATAATATAATCACCTACATATATATTTATATTAAAGCCTTCATGATACTTTGGCCCTTTTGCTCGAATACTTGGAGATGAAAGGTAAATAAGAGATGATTTATTTTTCAATATGAAAGCTATTAATGTGCAGGCTTCTAGAAGTTGAATCATTATGTTGTCTACCAAATTCAACCATTCCCCCCTTTCCCACTTACAAACTAATAGAGAGCTTCACAAGGTCATGAAATAATATTTGTACACAAAAAACATAAATGACCCAATCTCTGTCACAGAACAGTTTGAAAGAGACTTTCAAGAAAAGATTGGACTGCCATTTGTCAAAAATGGTGTAGGGTCTCCTGCTCAGGGGTGCAATCTAAATTTTTTTGCTACTGGCTCTGTGGGCGTGGCTTAATTGGTGGGGGTGGCTTAGTGGTCAGGTGACCACTTCCAGCCATCACTACCTACTCGGCTGATCCGGTGCAATCTGGTAGCATTGCATCCCTGCTCCTGCTTGAGTCAGGTGGGGGAGTTGGACTAGATGACCGATAAGGGCCTTTTCAACTCTGTTAAACTGTGAAACCTGTGAGTTTCATGATAGTATGTGAATATATTTGATGCTAGTATGTTTAAATATACATTTGTGATTGAAGACTCCAGGATCTCATCTGGGTCAGTCATGCTGGAGCCCATCCTCAGGGAACTTCTCTAGCAGAGTGTATCTCTACTAGACAGAAGTTCCCTAAGGATGGACTCCAGTATGAATCCAAAAGCTCAGAAGATTAAACCTCTGGTCTTGGTGACCGACCCAGAATAGATACTGAAATGTTATCTTGGGACATGCATATTTGCCTTCATTCATGAAGACTCCAGATTTCTTTTTTCTTCTTCTTAGAAATAAGAGATTATCATTCAGTAGCTTGGTCTCAAGAAAAGTATACTTTCAATGGCTTGTGCAGAGCATAATATCTATTCTTTCTAGATTAAGAACATATACGGTATATAACTGATGAGTGGAAGTGGACTAAAAATGTAGCTTCAGTCCTTTTGACAGTATCTGTGGTTACACATTCCATATAATGTAAGGATTGGCTCTGTCCAGGGGTGAAATCCAACAGGTTCTGATAGGTTCTGGAGAACGGGTAGCGGAAATTTGGAGTAGTTCAGAGAACCGGAAAATGCCAGCTCCTGCTGGCCCCAGAGTGGGGTGGGAATGGAGATTTTGCAATATCCTTCCCCTGCCATGCTCACCAAGCCACGCCCACAGAACTAGTAGTAAAAAAAAATGGATTTCACCACTTGGCTCTGTCTATGTTTAGCTATACTATATAATCATGTTTAGGTTTAAATTATTAGCTCTGCATGTTTGGTACTAAGATTACTTCTAAGTAGTTCTAAAACTAGTTCTAAACCAGTTTAGAAAGTTCCAGTAAGTATAAAAGCATGTTAGTAACATGCTGATATGATTAAAAAGAGTGCAGTTGAAACTATTGACCTATGAGGGGACTTTTGATGAGCTTAGTTTAAATCGATGCATTTTGTATGTATGTATGTATGCTCACAAGCCCTGGGATAGTATATCTATTATCTGTGTTTAGAGTTCCTTGTTCAACTTGGGAAGGCTTGTGGGTGGATCCAGTTTCCGTGATTGCATTTGATAGCTGTGTTCATATCACATGATTAATAAGAGTATTTATTTAGGGCTCAACTACGCTTGAAAGAGGAAATCATTAATGCTGCTCAAGGTTAAAGTAGCAGGGATATTCTTCCTGGTTTCTGCAGTGAGAAATGGGTCTTGTACTGCCATGAAGTTGCCTTCAACTTTTGCACATTGTTTTGGATTTTAGAGAAAATTGGGAAAGCTATATGACACTTTGAGTTCTAACTACCTACCTTGATTTATAATAACAAATAGAGATGAAGGAAAAAAGTTGGATGCTTAAAATAAGAAGATAAAGAGAATTCAATCTATTTCATTGCTAACTGGACGTCATATTCCATTCTTTATAATTTTTCAGTAAATTCTAGCAATTGCTACCATTTGTTTGTTTTACTTATTTATATTTCCTTTGGAGAATAGGCAAGTCTATCTCAATGCACTTTTAAAGATAAAACTTTATCAGTTAAATCCTTTTTTCCATAAGTGAGGTTTTTTTGGTATTTATTTGTAACACTACAGTAAGCTTTTTCTTTACATTCGTCTTAGCTTTAACATATTTTTGTTTAAAAAATGCAACTGTCCCATACAAGCTGATTGCAATGCAGTTTTCCTGAACGTACACTTTTAAGAAAACCAAATATGATGGATTGCGATAGATGCTTTTCACCAGTGCTTCTGTCCATTTTGATAGATCATGGCTTTTCAAGGTAAGTGAAATTCATGTCCAATTTCTTTGAAGAAGAAATATGAGGGAATAGAGATAAGGTTTTTTTTTTTTTAAAAAAAAAAGCTTAACTGATAGATCCAATTCCACCCACATCAGTCTTCCTGGAACAGAAAATGTCTTAAAAACCTTGATGAGAAAGGTTATCCCCAAACAACACAAGGAATCACTGGATATTCTAGGAAAGACTCCACTGTGAAAAGAGCAGAGACAGCAAGTTAAAATAAGTGAAGATGGTAAGCATTAGCATGCAAGTTCCATTATCAGCATTGGTTGAGAATTGATAATGTGTTTACCTTTGTAGTTGATCTTTGTCAATGAAATCTTTCCCATATAGACTTTGACAAGGCTGATTTGAAAATTCTGTTAAGAAATCAAAGGGACATTTATATGCTCTGGAGCAGGGGTGTCAAACACACAGCCTATGCATGACATGGCCGGATGCATGACATAGGCCGGATGCAGGACATGCTAGATGCATGACATAGGGACATTTACATGTTCTGGAGCAGGAGTGTCAAACACACAGCCTATGCATGACATAGGCCGGATGCATGACGTAGGCCGGATGCATGACATGCTGGCCACACCCATCCCTGGTTTAGCAAAGGGGAAAAAAGTCACGACACAACACGGAATGACAACGTGAGGCCACGAGTTTGATACTCCTGCTCTGGAGTCATTTCATTGATTTTATAAAAGTAAACTAGATAATAAAATAACTGAGTTGGAAGGTTTTCTAGTCCAGCCCCCTGCTCAAACAGGAAACCCTATACCATTTCAGACAGATGGTTGCCAATCTCTTCTTAAAAACTCCAGTGTTGGAGCACCCATAACTTCTGGAGACAAGTTGCTCCACTGATTAATTGACTAACTGTCAGGAAATTTCTCCTTAGTTCTAGATTGAATTGAGACAATCAGTAAATCCCAGAACTTTAGTCTAAGATTGGAAAAACAGCCACGAGAGGACTATGAAAAATTACTTTAATATTACTAGTAAAAAAAATGTATGGATTGTCCTTGAGATTACCAGCAGTCAAACTCTGCTTAATACTTCACATTTACTTTAAATTGCCTCTCCTTGCTTCTCAAACGAGACTGCAATGGCAGTTATTCTTGATGAGTAACAGGGCAGTGTTTAATAAACTTAAACAGATTGGAGGTCAAAATTGCAAATTCCTACTTTTGCACTCATCAGTACCGTAGATCTTGTTTTGCATAACTGCCTATCTATCATTTATCTAGTAGATCATTTATCTATCTACTTATTTATTTTCTTAATTTAGGGTTGCCTCTTTTTTTCTTGTCTCTTTTGTTTTGTTTTTATTTTAAATATTGAATTAACTGTGTATGTTAAGAACATACACACATACACACATATGTTAAAAACATGCACACATCTATCTATCTATCTATCTATCTATCTATCTATCTATCTATCTATCTATCTATCTACCTATCTAGCTATCTATCTAGCTATCTAGCTATCTATCATCTATCTAAATACAGTAAATATGAATCCTTCATATGCCCATTTGCCTTCTTAGAAAATACCTGTTGCTACAGAATGGGTTACCATTAGTTCTTTCCACTCGATTACCCTAAGTTTTGAGTTTTCCACACTGTAACTCCCAATTGATTCTCAGTCAATTCATTGCTCAATAATTGTGGGAGTGATGTCCTTATAGCTGGAGGCCTATGCTATAAATAGAAAAGGCTGTCTGTAATATTGTTCTTAGGCATTTATGACTACATTCAATTTAGTTTCAATGCAAATTCTTGTCAGTCTGCAATAAATAATTTTCAAGACAGTTCATAGAAACCCAGATAAATGTCTACTCTAAGTTCAATCCTTCCATTCCTCTTGAATTCAGCTTTTATAAAATCAAAATGCCAGCAGTATGAATATTAATGTGGATAACTGTTATTAGACTGAACTTTCCAACTTTTGGAGTGTCGTAACTAAAATTGAATATAGGAATTTAAAATAAATCCATCATTTATCTTGAAATGCCTCAAGTAATTTGAAAGGTAGATTCCACTATGGTGGAGATCACAATATTAAATCAAATTTGCTGGCATATTATAACATGGAGAATTCATATAAATCAGTGTATATTCATCAAAGTGCATAGAAACCACTGTATAATTGAGACTGTAAAATAAACAATTCATATTATTAAAATAGCTGCAGAAAAAAAGGGCATGGCATAGATAAATTAAAAATTAATTTAAAAATAGAGCTGGAAAAGTGAATCTAAAATCTATACATCAGCAACGGTTGATATTCTGATTTTATTTTCTAATAAGGCACAGAGAAAGTAATAGGATAGGAAAACGTGAATACCTGTGACTGGATTAATAGCTCTATACTATACCGGTAATTGGAAAGAAATTTAATGGCATTTTCTTTAAAAAAGAATTCTACTTATATTGCTAAAACATTCGGAATTCTTAAGCAAAGCAAAACTAGAATTGCATAAATAAATACATAGGTACTTCAATTAAAAAAACATATTGATGTAATGTGCTTAAAATCACATGCAATTAAAAATGATGATACAGAGCAGTAGCAAGTTGGTCAGAATTTAACCCAATATTTTGCTGAGCAGCTTTATCTTTTAAAAAGTGTCCAAAGTTTTGAAAGCTTAGTGTTAACCATAACTGGAAAGGCAAGAAACTCCACTACAATCTCTGTCAAGAATGCCGTCTGGACCACTGCCTATCATGAGAAATTCAAAATAACCCCACCTTGCTTTTAATATAAGATGGAACAACCTTTCTTGATTCTGATATGCTACTATATCATTCCTGGAATCATTGCTGTCCCTCTTTCTTTAACTGGCCTATCTCAAAGGGCTGATATCTACTCAGTGGTGGGTTTCAAATTTTTTTACCATCAATTCTGTGGGAGTGGCTTGGTGGGCATGGCATGGCTTGATGGACATGGCTTGGTGGGCGTGGCAGTGGAAGGATACTGTAAAATCTCCATTCTCTCCCCAATCCAAGGGAAGGTTACTGCAAAATCTCCATTTCCTCCCAATCAGCTGGGACTCGGGAGGCAAAGAATAGATGCAGGCGGGGCCAATCAGAGGTAGTATTTACCAGTTCTCCGAACTACTCAAAATTTCCGCTACCAGTTCTCCAGAACTGGTCTGAACCTGTTGAAACCCACCTCTGTTTGGTTTGCTCCCTGATCTGCTGAGATGGGTTTGTAGTCCTCACGGCCGATGTCCTAAAAGGAGTAGGTTGCTATAGAATTGCAAGAGATACAATTGGTAAAGAGGCTTCATAACTACAGTAGTCAAGTATGTTTGGCTTCCAGGTGAAAGAACACAGAAGCAAGGGAACATTAATATGAATTCCATTTTCTCATAGATAATCTTACGCTCCACCCTGTAAGATTTATTTCAATATTCACTTGTAAGAAAACCAATTTATTTGTCTTACTAATATGTTTCAAATCATCTTTAACCATTTAAGCAAACCTTAAAGGTCAAACAGGTACATCACATAGTAATTTCAGAATAAGAAATTGAAATTAAGTTAGATTATCAATTTAACCTTTCTTATAGTACTAGTTTATGGATCTGGTTATATACGTGCAATATTTTCAGTTGTGCTCATCTGCATCTTTTTATACTTCCCTGCATTATCAGCATTTCATGGATTTGCAAATCCCATATGGAAATATGAGCTTAATTTCCACCTTTTTATTATTATTATTATTAATGTTTACAATTATTGATAATGATGTAGACTGTGATTCAGTAAGGGTGAAAATTTACAAGAAAGTGAGATATTGATGTTCATCTTCTATAGGCATATTGCATTTTAGCATAAAGTTGTATAGGAAAACCTGAATAGGAAACCCCTAATTTAAACAGCAGATAAATGGGGGAAGAAATGATGTAATAAAAAGCAAGAGCACATGGTCAGAAAAATGGAGTTCAGGTAGGAAATTTGGAGTAAAATGAGGTCATGAGTAATGGTTTGTTATATTGTTCATATAATTTTTTTAAAATGGTGCTGTATTTTGGACATGGATGTCCGCAGAATTTTTATACAGTATGAAGGTATCCATAATTTTTTGTTTTATGATTTATACAGTACTGTATAAAGGTGTTATGCAGGGATGCAAAAATGATGTAAGTTAGGAATGCTTTCAGAAATGGAAGTATTAATAGTTTATTTTTATCAATTAACAAAATGGAAAGTAAATGGATGTTATGTGAATGAAGCGAGCATGCGTGCCGAATGGGCACTCTACGCATGCACACTAGATACTTTCCCGGCATACAGCTTAAAACAAGCACTCTGCGCATGCACAGAGCAGTTTAGCTCAGCTGATGGGTGCTTTTTAGTGGATTGCCGTGCCTCAGCTGGGCTAAACTAAAGGAGAAATAAAGGAGAAAGGTAAGTACGGGCGGGCGACTGGGCCTAGCTCCCAGCCGCGGAGAACCGGCTCGGTGACGTCACACAGTCACCGCTACCGGCTCGCGCGAACCGGGCTGAACCGGGAGCAACCCACCCGGTTCGGTAAGCATGCTCAGTTCGCTCACATGCGCGCGCCGATCACACGCAAAGCGCATGCATGAAAAGAACCGGTAGTAAAGGTAAGTAGAACCCACCCCTGAGTTGAACCCACCGGTTGGAATGACCTTGGTTCCCACAGAAAAACTTTTTCTTTCGACGGCCAAGATAGCCGAGCTATCTATTTTCCCCTTTCCCCTTTTCTGCCTTGTGGCAACCGTGAAGCAGCAAAAGATTTGCCTCAGCCAGGTTCGCTTCAGGGTTGACAAGTGGCATCCATTCCTTTTGCAGGCAAGGCCTCAGAGCCCGCAAATTCCATTAATAGCCTGTAGCAGATGCGCCAATTTTAGCCCCTTATCTAGCAAACTTTTTTTTTTTTTTATTGGTGGGAGTGGATGTCTGCAGAGGTTTGTTTGCCTTTTTTATCTCTGCTTTTCCACAGAATATTCACAGAATATTCACAGAATATTCCCTGGAAAGAAAACACGCCAGTAGATCTGGTCAAAGGAAAGCAAACACATCATCATGAAAATAGTAACGACTCCACCGCAGCCATGTAATGAAGTAGAAGGCGAGATTCTTAGCCCTCAAAGCCAATTCTAGGGTCTACGGCAGTGATGGAAAACCTTTTCAGCACCGATTGCCCAAACTGGAATGTGCTTATAGCACTTATAGCACTTAGACTTATATACCGCTTCATAGCGCTTTACAGCCCTTTCTAAGCGGTTTACAGAGTCAGCCTATTGCCCCCAACAATCTGGGTCCTCACTTGACCCACCTCGGAAGGACGGAAGGCTGAGTCAACCTTGAGCTGGTCAGGATCGAACTTCCTGGTTGTGGGCAGAGTCAGCCTGCAATGCTCCATTCTAACATCTGTGCACCATGGATGGAAGGAAGGAAGGAAGGAAGGAAGGAAGGAAGGAAGGAAGGAAGGAAGGAAGGAAGGAAGGAAGGAAGGAAG
>JANHFM010004646.1:55461-76179 GCA_032468115.1 Grayia smithii | reverse complement strand
TGTGTCTAGTTGTCTTGGTGTGCAGTGCTCTATAGCGTCGTTTTGAGGGTAGGAGTTGAAACAGTTCATGTCCAGGAAGTGAGGGGTCTGTAAATATTTTCACAGCCCTCTTATATATGCTATTGCTATTGGAAATCTTTTTGCATTATTAAAACTTGGGGTTCCTATAACCCCAATTCTTTGGTGTTCTGTTGTTTGAAAGAAATGGGAAAGGAGCAGGAGAGAAAGGCTTGGGAGGAAGGGGAAATATACTGGACCTCCTTGGTGAAATCTAGCCAGATCTATACGGCTCGCACGAACCTGTAGCACCAGCAGTGGGAGGCTCCGTCCACCCACTAGGCTGTCATTATGTCCCATTTTTGACCCTCTGCGCATGTGTAGAAGGCTTTGTGCATGCGCTGAAGAGGCGTGCGCTCACATTCCCGAACTGGTAGCGAAGGTAAGTGAATTTCACCGCTGCTGGACAGCCTTCCCTCTTTTGATTCTGAATGGTTTGATTCTTGACATCTGACACGTTTATGAGCTTTTAAACAATTGTAGGTAGAAACCTGAGATAATTCCAAATGATATTTATTAAGAGAAACAAATAAAATCTTATGAACTACGGAGTCAATCCATATGAGCTATGTTCTTGGCCAAAACAGAGATAACACACTGGGTTATTATTGACTGATTACTTTCCACATATAACCTCTTATCTGTAGCTTCAAGCACACAAGACTTATATCCCATGCTGCTTTTGGTCAATTACATTTCTTAACTTCAGGAAGCTGCCATTTTTTGTTTTTTTAAAAAAATATATCAGCAATTAGAGAGCAATATCTTTTTATATCAGTTCCCTGTGGTGTACAGACATAAATTAAGCAATGGTATGATTCTTTAAAAAGAAAGTTAACTCAATTTTTATGAAATTGGTGTGGTAGATTTTTATTTATGATTTATAATGCAATCAGATGACATGACAAATACATGCTAGCACTTTTCTTCATGGACTCATACAGATACACGCAGTGTCTCTCAAACAGCAGGAAATCATTCTTTGACTTTTTGCTTTGACTTCTTCGACCTACAGGATAGTGTTTGATTCCCAAGTTCAGCAGGAGCCCACCATAGGGCATAAACATCTTTCTGAAAGATTCTTTTTTGATGCACAAGTTTCTTCAGCTCAAGTTCGGTTCACAGTGTGAGTAGCCAAAAAGCGAAACAACTCTTTATAACATGTTTTCTTCCCAGAAGACCCACTTCAGCAACTTCGAGCCAAATTCACTAAAGTCTACAAAGAAGTTCATCTGCCCTTTGTGAGTAATTATTTTTCCATATGATGAAACCCCAAAACACTAGCTGGCCAACTAAATTTATACTCAGTTTATTCACAGAAAATAACAAATCAGATAATCCATTTTTTTCAGGAACAGCACATTGTCAATTCAAAAGCAAAAGTCAAGGACTTCAGTAGGACTTATTTTGGAATAAAAAAAAATAGGACGCAGTAGCCTAAACATCTTATATTACATTAATAGTGAGCTGAAAATGCCAAATGAAAAGAGGCTCAAAACCAAATAGTGAGCCCAAATGTTGCAACAGAAAGAAAATCAAAACCAAAGAGTAAACATGCATGCATGAATAAATATAAAATTAAAACAAAGAAGGCCTTTATTTTAAATATATTTGAGCAATATAAGTTTTGATTAACATGATTATCTTGTAATGAGAATAGGAAACTAGATAAAAAAAAGACATTCTTATTTTTAAGGCTGTTGTGTAAATGATGCACTGGGATCATGCAATCATTATTCAGAGGAAAATGCAGTTTAAAACATGACTGACTGGTTAATTAAAGAGAGAAAGTGAAAGTCTGATTCAAAGAATCTTAAATATATTTTTAAATCTTAAATTGTTGGTATTTTCGGGGAGAAGGTCTAAAAAAGAGAAGGTGGCAACCATGACACTGATATCCCTTTCTTTGTGTGTCATATAAAAAGGTGGACTCTTTATATAACACACAATCACCAACTTGCCTTCTTCGAGCCCTCTCTCGCCCCAAATGCTACTGTCTTAAACAGAATGAAAATGGGACTTTATTTAATATTTGATTTACTTTCAACAGTATATTGACTTTATTTAACATTTGAAATAGTCTGTGCAAAGAATCTAGAATTACACAATGTATCCTAAAATATATTATGGAAGTGATATAATTCTCTTTGAAGAATTAAAGAGGCAATGCATCTGGCTTTAGTAAGGCACAGCTTCTTCTACAAGTGGTCCACCTTTAGTGCAGGGGTGAAATTCAACAGGATCTGTCAGGTTCTGTCAGGTTCTGTCAGGTTCTGTCAGGTTCTGACAGATTGTGGAGAACCAGGAGCAGACATTTTGAGTAGTTCAGAGAACTGGCAAATACCACCTCTGGCTGGCCCCAGAGTGGGGTGGGAATGGAGATTTTGCAGTATCCTTCCCCTGCCATGCCCACCAAGACATACCATGCCCACCAAGCCACACCCACAGAACCAGTAGTAAAAAAAAAAAGAATTCCACCACTGCTTTAGTGACCATAATTGGGACTGGTAACTCAGATGGCAAATGAAGCAGTCACTAAGTCACTAAGCAGTCAAAACTGAACTTTTGATCTTACTTTAGCTTGTCTTTACAAAGATCATAAATGTGAGGATTGATCACAAACTTATTTTTTTATCACTATTTTAACTGCAGATGTTTGCTGAATAAGGCAGTTGCTGAATGACTATATGTAGTAGATTTTATTTATTTGTTTGTTTATTTGTTTGTTTATCAAATTTATCTGCTGACCATCTCACAGTTTAGGGAATATTTGTTCTTACAAGATTTGAAAAAAAGTATCAGTGATTATTGTATAAATCCAGTATTTGCACAGAAGCCCTTTCTGAATCTTCTGAATGCTGACTTAGAAATAAGGGAACCACATTGCTTCATAAACCTATTTCAAGGCACAGATTTTCATTAAGTGAAGCATTCCCTCAAAGATGTATACAGCCCTAATCTTAATGCAAGTCACTTGAGAAAGAAGATAATGAAAATAGTCATCTCTGTTCTTCCCCTCTTCCTTTAATTATAATAGTGCCTTGGATAAGCTGGAAATCACTGGATCAATAGTTGTATGACCTAGTTTTATTGTGTGTATTATGAGTTAGGACTGCGCCAGAATTAATTTTGGATAAAATTTCCAATTCAATTCTCCTAAATAATTTGTAGGATTGAATCAGATAGGTTGCCTCCAATCCATATTGGCATGATTCAAGTATGTTTGATTATTCAAAAGATGTGTGTGTGTGTGTGTCTGTCTGTCTGTATAAGGGGGAGAGTGTGGAACTTACCATATTTTCATAACTTGCTTATACTACTGCTTGTTAGATCTTCATATACTGCTTAGATGTAATAATGTCAAATTTTAATTAAAGAAGAATAACAGATTGTCTTCTTTGAAAGTGATCCAAATATTTTGACAGTGATGGTGATTCAAGCCATGATAAACATTCATTCAGGAACTACACTATTTGGCTGACAACTCAGATATTCTGAAATTAAAATGCAATCGTGTTCTCTTCTGCTCCCCCATCCATTAAATGAACTATTTTTTGCCAGTGATACCAATCTATGAAGCAACTATTTCATTTATGGTATTTTCCAATGGACACAAGTCAATATTTGAGAATTTATATATATTTCAGCATTGTGATCTCTGGAAACCATGGAAGAAATATTAAAGCTTACATCTGCAAGCCAGCACTCACCAGGAATTTAAGCACAACATTTGCTTACTGCTTCAAAGGTCGGTGTTATGTTTGTGACAGCTGAACTGTTCATTTGCAACAAAGAGTTCCCTAGCCAGCTGGGTGAATTTAGGCCAGTCACCCTGTCAGCACAACTCACCTCACAGGGTTATTGTTATGTGGAAAACAGGAGGACAAAAGTCTATTAGAAGTTCACTGCCTTGAGTTATTTATAAAAAATAATAAATGCATAATCTAAAATTAATAAATAGACTCCAAAAAGCTGAACAACATTGATTTGCTTGTATAACAAGGAGAAAGGGAAGTTTCCATTAGTGAACACCATGAAAGTAAATTAAGAGTTCAGTGATCACATTTTCTTGGGAAAAAAATAAAGGACAAACCTGAAAAAGGTCTAAATCTGAAAGATTCATAATAAAATAAAAATACAACCTTACAAAAAACTAATTTTGTAGTAATAGATATTTGAAATAAATACAAATAGATATTTGCAATAAATATAAACAGATATTTGTAATATAAATATATAAAATGAAACTGCATATGTCAAGTTATCTTAAAAAGATAGCGTCCGTATTTTGGACATGAATTAGAAGATTGTATACTGTGCTACTTTTTATAGGGTACCAGTTAAATGGCCAAAATAAGGGATAAAAGTAAGTTTGGAAAAAATAAATAAACCTAAAGGGCAGCTTTCTGAAATAAAGGACCATGCTTTAAAGCAAAGGATATAGATCACTACAATTAAAAGGAAAGTTTTCTTGGCTTCTTCAGGTCAAACAATTAAAATACATTCTGCATGTGATCCCATGCAAAGTCTCTTTGCCACTGCTTAGTGTTTTTCTTTTAATGTAAAAATATGAAGGAATTTGTCATAATCCTTTTGCAAGTCTAAATTAAGAATGTATATTATATCATTCATGCCCAGATTTCTGTTGACCATTTCATACTCAAAAGTAATGAGTACAAAAGTAATGAGGGTATTTGTTTTTTTCTGTTAAGCTACTGTACATTACCTTTTCATAGATCAATAGTTACTTTCCATATGATTGATAAATTTAAATTTTACATTTTACTTTTAATAGAATAAGATACATCCACAGAGAAGTGAGGATAAAGAGGTCAAAATTCTGGGCATTTGTATAAATTTGTATAAGCAATGCATATCCAGAGGGATGGACTTTGATCTGCAGCCACATCCAGCCTCTTGATCTACTTGGCCCCTTTGCAGCCAACCTGGTGTTCTGACCCAGCCTTAGCAGAAACAAGAAATAGACTCCTTGTCACGAAGAAACCTCTTTATTGACCTCTTGTGAATTAATTGCATTCACCCACTGAAAAGCCCAGGCAAGAGTCCTGCAAGGAGTTAGCCGCAACAGACCTCATCAGTTCCTTGCCATAATTGCAAGGCAGTGAGCTCCAAGCTGAAAGGCTGCAAATTAAGTTCTGGCAAGCAGTCTTTGTGGCACAAGACACAATGAGCAAAATCTTCAGAAATATGAACTGTTGTCTCCTACAACAAACACTCCCCTTTCCTTCTATTTATTCTCCAGCCAGGGAAGGGCCATTCAGCGTCCATGTGTGCTTTGCTGCCGAGTCAACTCCTTGTCCTCCATTGTTCACCTCTGCTAACTGTCTGTGCATACATGCATCTGGAGCTGTTCTTCCTTCTCACTCATATCAGGCTCCAAAGACAGCTACCTCTCCAGTGGCTGGGAAATGTCGGATGGCCCTGGCTCTATCTCTGTGTCTGACACAGAGCATCCATTAGATCTTTCCTCAGACTCCAGAACTGGACCAAGTTCTTCCCCAACCTCCTTATTCTCCGAGCCTGGGGGCCCACAACACCTGGTTCCAGTTTTCCTTGCTAAAGGAGGATTTTTAAAAAAATATGTTTCCCCAGGAGTGTCTTCCAAGAGAATTAGTGTTACACATTTTCTGGATCTTCTGCCCATTCCTTTAAAAGCTCTATGGATTACAGTCTAGCTCTTAACTGATCTAAGATCATATTTATTTATTTATTTATTTATTTATTTATTTATTTATTTATTTATTTATTTATTTATTTATTTATTTATGTTTGTTTGTTAAATTAAATTGCCACCCATCTCACCACAGGTAACTTGGACAGCTTACAACAGGAGTCTCAAACTGGTAGCCTGTAGGCCAGATGTGTCACTCCGCAAAGGGGAAAAAATGTCATGAAATGTCTCCTGACAGCAATGAGATGCTGTGAGTTTGACACTCATGGCTTACAACATTAAGGGCAAAAGAACCATGAAAAATACATATTTCTAGTAACAATAAAGGAACAAGTTATAATTAGAAATGGGGAGGGAGCAGGATCCCGGGGGGTGGGGCAGGGGAGGAGGAGGGAACTTCTATATTTTCACATTTGGATTGAAAACAAATGGCTATAGTTTGAGGCTACTAAACTGCTTGCTTTGAGTTTGTCAGTGAAAACTGACACAGTGAAAACTGTGAAAACCTCTGTGTAATTTGCTATTATGGGTCTTAAGATCTTCCTTCTTGAAAATATTAGTTCAGGTATAATATTTCTTCTGCCTCTCTTACAGTAAAAACAGATTCCAAAACACAATTGACTTCTGTGCAGTATCCATATTCCTCTTTGACTTCCCTTGTCATTCAGGGAACAAACTGACTCCCACACAAATCTTGAGCATCTGAGCTACATAAATCAGCCCTTGTGGGTTTCACTACTATTAATATGTTTCCCAGAAATATTCCTTGTAACTTTCATTGGCTGCTTGACTTTTCATTGAAACCACTATGCAGCTGCAGGCATATGTACCTTAAACTTTCTTTAAAAAAATAATTGTAGTGAGTTTCAAAAGAATAATAAAATACAAAATAACTCAGGGCTCTTGTTGACACTAATGGTATTTTCTATACATACTTTGCAAGCTTCCTTCCATGCAACTTATCTTATTTAGAGCAAAGGAATGTATAATAATGGATTTAAAAAAAATAATACTAAGTCATATTACACATTTAAAATATTATGTAGTTTGCTCTATCACACACACACACACACACACACACACACACTTTTTTTTTTTACTAAAGTAGGACTACAGGATGTGTACTTCAGCAGGATTGACTAATTATTAGTCCCAAAGGTGATTTTTCACCTCAATAGACTAATTATTAGCTAATTTATTATTGATATCTAACCTAAAATACCAGATGCAGTTCTTTTCCAATATTACAACAGAAAAGAATGGAGATGGATAATTCCATCATATTCCCTGAAAGTTTTTTCTTTTCTGAATATGTTGTTTAATTTGGTCTGTTTATGAATTTGTAATTGTTTCCTTTTTCATTTTACACATTTGTTTTCTTCATTCCTTGGCCATTTCAATTTACACATTTAATGTTTCTTCAGCATTTCTCTAAAAGCGAACATGAATGAATGATCCCACCTTTTATAAGCATTTCTTTCCAACCATAAAATGCAGTTTTGTATATATTTTTTTCTTCTAATGAGAACAATTATTTATTTATTTGCATTATAACGTTTTGGGATGAGTTCGTGCATATAGCTCTAATTAATACTGACTGTTTCTTAAGTACTGCTTGAAATTTCAGCTGCTTCCTTTGAGGTATGCTGTATTTTAAAAACATTTTTTAAGTTTACTGCTCATTGAAGTAATTATTAGATTGTTGAAATAATCCCTGTGCAATGTACAAAATGAAGCAGTATTACTACTATTTTTATGTTTACTCTGATATAATTTGAATAAAACAGAACATTTTCAGAGGGCCTTGGATTTATATTTTACAATTATGTAGACTGGGATTGATACCACGATTATGGTTAGTGTTATTTTATTATCCTACCATATTACTTTACTGACATAATTTTAGAATTGGATTTCATCGTCTTTTCAATTTTTTATTTTTTTTGCAAAAGGATATGAGTATGTTTGATTCAATGTAATACAATAAATAAGCAATAATAATAACAGTTCTATGTATTTTATGTATGTATTTTTATTTATATAGCCACTCTGGGCAACTCACAAGTTAAAACAGCGGAAATGAAACTTATATAGAATAAAAATTACAAATTTAAAACAAATTAACTAAACAAAAAAAACCCACCCATTACATGTGAGGGAGAACGCCAACAAACAATCCAGCCATTTTTCAGACTACCCTCCCTCCCTCTCTCTTTGGTTGCCTCTTGGCTCTTCATATTTTATTCCACTTAAAGAAGCAGCAAAAACTTTCTTCCTGCTTATATACATGTGTTCTCAGTGTTTGGAAGAACTGAAACTGACATGTCAGTACGGGCAAAAATGACAAAAACAGCCAGCAAAGCCAAGCATGGTAATCAAAAACAGGCATATAGCAACTCTAACGAATAGAATAGAATAGAATAGAATAGAATAGAATAGAATAACAGAGTTGGAAGGCACCTTTAAGGTCTTCTAGTCCAATCTCCTGCTTAGGCAGGAAATCCTACACCATTTCATATGACTGGTTATTCAATCTCTCTTTAAAAACTTCCATTGTTGGAGCATTTACAACTTCTGAAGGCAAGTTGTCCCACTGATTAATTGTTCCAACTGTCAGGAAATTTCTAGGTTGCTTCTCTCCTTCATTAGTTTCCACCCACTGCTTCTTGTACTACCCTCAGGTGCTTTGGAGAATAGCTTGACTCCCTCTTCTTTGTGGCAGCCCCTGAGATATTGGAACACTGCTATCATGTCACCCCTAGTCCTTCTTTTCATTAAACTAGACATTCCCAATTCCAGCAACCGTTCTTTATATGTTTTAACCAGTGGTGGGTTGCTCCCAGTTCGGTCCGGTTCGTGCGAATAGGTAGCAGTGACGCTGTGACATCACTGAACTGGTTCTACCCATCCTGGCCCCGGGCCCCCCCATGCGCCCGTACTTACCGGTCCTTGCACGGAGCATGTGGAGCGTGCTTGCACGCATGCGCAGGAAGCTTTTTTTGAGGTTTTTTCGTCAAAAAAAGCTTCTGCGCATGCACGGGAGCACCTGTTTGGCGCGCGTGCAAAGCGCGCACGTCAGACACATGCTCTGTGCTCTCCAACCACGCGCAAAGCGCGTGCACATTTAGAACCAGTAGTAAAGGTAAGTAGAACCCACCCCTGGTTTTAACCTCCAGGCCCCCAATCATCTTTGTTGCTCTTCTCTGCACTCTTTCTAGAGCCTCCACATTTTTTTTACATCATGGTGACCAATGTAAAAATCAGTACACATAAAAAGCCAGCAAACCCATTCTCTCATCAAAAAATGGATAATATTATTTAGTTCAGCAATGAAATGTTTGCAAGAAGGAAACCCAACTCAGTGAGAACCTGTATTCCATCATTCTTGTTCCAAACTTGTCTTTCACCTGCTGAAATTTAGCAAGCAAAACATCAATAGCCTGGCAAGAAGAACATAATTAGTCTAGATACACATAGCAATAATAATTAGCCTTGTAGTCTTGTAACAGTATAAACAAGGAGAGATTCTTTCTGAGTCTTCCACTAATTGGGATCCAATAATTTAGTTCTATGCTGTCCACTTTGTCAGAATTTCATATACAAAAAGACAGCTCCTCAGCCATTCTTACATCAGACAGTTCTGCATGCTAGCTTTTCAGGAAGATGAGGTCTAAAAGCAGGCCTGTCTTTGGATGTTACTTAAAACTCCTATGAGCAAAACCCTAACACAGACATGAAACAGAGCAGGAAGTGTTCCTTAGACAACAATTCAGGGAGAAGCTTTTAGGGAGTTAGCTGACTTCAAGCCAGGAGTTCCAAGATTGAAATGTTAAAACACACACTGGGTAGTTTCCCATTAGTACATTGTGGCAAATGCCTGAACTTTTTCCGCACATTAACTCTACAACCAGACTTTGTAAGGAATGCTCTAACAATAAACTCATATCAGAGATATATAGGCTCTAGGTTCACAACAACAAGAAAGAAAGATCAATATAGAGAGACTACAGTATAACATCTTTATCAGCTTATCTTTTTTTCTCCACCAGCTGTACTCTAAAGTAAGATTATGCATATATTGGTGTGGGATTAGACTGAAACCTAAGGCTTAGAATTTAGAAATTGGTATGTGGTAACAAAGCTTACTAATTTCTACATTCCACATTACTTCCTTGTTTTCCTTTCTTAGAGGAGATATGAGTATTTTTTGTTAAATTTTCCCCATGAAAAATAAAATTGTTTTTGCTCTCTAATGAACCTTGTTTTATGACTTTTTCTCTGCATGTACATTAGCTCGTACACTGAAGCAAGTAGAAACAAAATCCCATCACGTTTCACATTACATTTTTTTTTATCCTGAAGCACAATGTTTGCTGTGTAGTTTATCCATGGAATACTCTGATCCTTCACAATCCATGGAATGCCTTGGTCCTCACAATCACTAAGGGCCTGCAACTTAAGTGACCTTAACCTGACACTTCTATGGCTGCGATTGCTGGAATTTACTCTAAGTAGCAAATCTAATTTGGAGGGAAAGCGCAGAGAATCTGAAAGTATACCCTGTCTTGTTCAAGGCTGCGCCTCTATCAGGGATTTGTGACAGCAATGTAGTCCAAAAAGATAATCAAGAATATGAAGTTATGAATCAGTTTTTGGATCCTGGTATACAGTTTAGAAAACATGAGAGAGATTCATGAGGTGCTCTTAGAAGAATGTCAGTTGCATGCAACTCTAAGGGAAACAATATATGAATATATCTGGAGAGCATGATGTCTTCTCAGATGTCTCCAGAGCTGCTGTTCTCCAAAATATTACTTCTGCCAGAGCCTCCAGCTCTTGACTTCAAATGTACATTCTATATTTGCTTCAGCAGACTATTTGGAAGCTAAAACTGAATCCAACCTGGCTAGAGGCAAGAAAGAGGGTATCACAAAGTCAATCCAAATAATAACATTGATTAGAGACAATATCAGCAAATGGGAAACTGGAAAATATGTAGGCATCAGGTGGGCTAGAAAACTACCCAAAAAATTTATGAGTGCCATTGATGCAGCAATTTGCTCCTCAGAAGGACTGACTTTTAAAGCTGGGTTCTCAGAGTCCCACCTAAAATTCAGATGAAAATGAGCAGAGGGAGTATACTTATAGGAAGAGACATACTCAGGAGGAGTTCAGTCTTTAATTCTCTGTATGGGCATTTCTTCACTTGACCATCAACTGACTGAGCATATTTTACTACCTGAGATTCTTAGGACTATATCAGAATTCAAGGATCCCACCCAGTGGTGGGAGTCAAAAAATTTTCAAAACACTACGTAGGTATCTGTGGGTGTGGCTTGGTGGGTGTGGCTTTGTGGGGAAAGTATATTGTAAAATCTCCATTCCCTCCCCACTACAGGGGAAGGTTACTACAAAATCCCCATTTCCTCAGCTGGGACTCGGGAGGCAGAGAATAGATGGGGGCGGGGGCAGTCAGAGGTGGTATTTACCGGTTCTCTGAACTACTCAAAATTTCCGCTACTGGTTCTCCAGAACTGGTCAGAACCTGCTGAAACCCACCTCTGATCTCATCACATTCCAAGGGAGACAACAATGATTCCCTTTCAGGAAGAAGTTGGAGTTTTCTGGTTAACTCCAGACATTTGGAAACTATTTTCTTCTGGTAAATTTCTTAACTTAGTTCTTTGAAAACAAATCCTCCAGGGCACAGAGGCAAAGATGACAGAATAGACTCTTTCAACTATTTTCATGCTGTTAATCCAATTAAATATCTCTATAAGCTCTACCTAAGCAGTTATTCTAAAATTAGGCTTAAAGGCCAGGAAATTTTGTGGCACTTTGTAATGTTATTTAAGTAATGATAACCATATATATATAGAGAGAGAGAGAAATGACAACTGAAATTGCTTTCTCTAGCCCTTGAATCTATGCACCATTTTTGAATGACTTCTCTGTGAATTCTATCAGTCAAGGTGCACATCATGCTCTGACTAAATCTGTGACTTTTGCCACTCGGAGAATATAGTTATTGCTTTTCCTATTTCTCATGCCTACTCATTAAAAGAAAACATTTTTTTGTAGTAAATAGAACACTGATACAAATCCTTTCTCTTTTCAGAGGAAATTGGCTGCACAGTGCCTTATATAGTTCTTATCTATATAAGAAACTGGAGTCTCAATTTTGCTGCCACTTTGTATGAAACTGTATGTATGTATTAGTGTTTTTAAAATAGGAGAAAAAGGTTTATAGTGAGATATTTTCACTGTAATACTGATTAACAAGCCACTCCATATTCTCTGTCTACTCATTTTCAAGCTTTTCCAAGCTGTGCTTTCTTTACATTTCCCAATTTCTAAACACAATTTGGCATCTGCTGATTTACCCTAGAAATGGTCTAAGAATCTTGATGCACAGCTTGACAAGAAAATAGCATGTTTTCAAGGAGGTGTAAGTTGTGATCCTCTTTGCGCTATCTTAAAACTTTAAATAATCCTTTAGTAGATTTTTCAGTAAGTGCTCTAGAATCTTGTCTGAACATAGGGAGATACTTTATATCCTTAGTTTTGAAAAATAAAATAGAATTTCTGAATGTGGAATTGTCTCAGACATGGTCAATTTTTAAATAATTGTATAGTCAAAACTCTTTCAATAATAACATTTGCTTAGGAATTCTTTCATTCTTTTTCTCCCTGAAACCAACATAACCTGAGTCCTTTAAGGTAAACAGTGCAAGTCTGTGTCAATGAATAAATTTAACTATATAGTTCAATATATTTAAACAATATATACCGTATATTCCGGCGTATAAGACGACCCCCAACTTTTCCAGTTAAAATAAAGAGTTTGCCAGCCATGCATCTTGCAAGGTCAGTACCCAGCGTATAAGACAACCCCCCACTTATCTGAAGATTTTAGTGGGTTAAAAAGTCATCTTATATGCCGGAATTTACGGTATTTATTTATTTCAGGAACAATTGTGTGTCAATGCATTTGCCTGTTCATTAATTTTTCATTCTACCTTTCCACTAAGAGCAGAAGACTGCATTCATAGCATGTCCTCCTCTAATTTTTTACGACAATCTTGTGACATTAAATGGACTATGAAATAGTGACTGGCACTATGTCACCCAGTTATCCATATTTTAAGTTAGATGGTCCTACTAAAAGCAAGAGAGAGAGAGAGAGAGAGGGAGAGAGAGAGAGAGAGAGAGAGAGAGAGAGAGATAAAAACAAAAATATAGAAGGAACCTTCTCTACTTTAAAAAGTTTCTACTTCTTCAATTTGCTATGTGGTGGTACAATTCTCAACAGGGAAGTCCCTGCAGAGACTCACTTTTACAATCACTGCCAAACAAAAATATTCTTGCTTTAAGCAACAGAAGCTCAAGGCTCAAGAGAATTCCAGATAATTCAAGGTTTTAGGTACAAGCACAGCACAATAAATGTTTGACTGACCTGTTTTCAATTGTACAATTTAGAACATGCCCTGAGATGCTGCACAGAAGTCTGACATTCACTCACATTTGTATTTTCCAATGGCCAATGGATATTTATTATATTCTATTTCATTTTATATATCATGCTGGAAGCAATTTTTTTTTTCTACTTAAAGCGGCCATTTTATAAAATGAATATGTCTATTGATCTTTTTTTCCCCTTTTCTCTGCCTGAGAAAAAGGAATGTGTAGCCTAAGATCTTTTCCCTTCCCTCCATTTTAAAACGAAAAATCACTGTCAAAAGGTCACAAAAGGACAATATTAACATTTTCCCTCCGTGCAGAGTCAATTTTTGACACTGCCAATGTTCTCATCAAAGATAAGAAATATATCAGGATGTACAAGCAAAAACTGTAGTGAAAGTGAAGCTGTCCCAAATGAAGACATTTTTATACTGTTTGGATCCTCTGTGACTTTGAAATTTCTTTTCATCATTAGCATGAAACTTGCACCGTTATTTAGGGGGCCCTTCCTTTGGTAGCTTGGGGGATAAGAAAAAGGAATGGAACATTCCCATGAGAGATTACCTTCATTTCCATAAGCTTAAATTCAGCTTTGTCGAATATCCTTCCCTGTAGAAAAAACAGCAGGTGTCAACCACACTAGCAAAGAACAAGTCCCATTAGCTGGTGACCTTTCTCTTCCAAGATAGAATGGCACTTTTTTTCAATATTGCTCTAAGAGGTCATTAGCAGCTGCTGTGACAGATGTTGTCAGAACTTTATACTTACACTGGGACTTGCGTAATGGGCGCTGAAGATCACGATCTGGCCTTGGCTTTTCTGAGAGATTTCTGCCTTATCTTCCCAAGACATTCTCAAAGTTGCACAAGACATGGCTTGATAGACTTTGGAAGGGAATTTGTAAAGATGATCTCCTTTGTGGCCACTCTCTCATTTTTTTTTGTTACTTTTACTGTAGGTTGTCTGGAGGACAGGGTCCAGTTCTGCTGAGTGAAAGAAAAAGTTACAACTTAGGGTATATTAGACAAAGGGTTTCACAATGCTGGAAAGCAGCAGAAAGATGTAAATGTATGGGCTGTTATAGGAAAAATGGGAGATACTATAGCTCATAAAAGTAACTTATTTTGCTAGGGATCAACACAACTTAGTAATGATTTTATCCAAAGAATATAATGTGATAAACTTTTGGCAATATACATTTCACAATATGAGATGTATGTATGTATCCTATTGTGTGTGTGTGTGTGTGTGTGTATGTGTACACACACACACACATACATAGAGTATATAAAATAAATAAATAAATAAAGGAAAAAGTGCAGAAAACAAAACAGAAGGAAAAAAAAGATAATTAAAGAAGTGACTTTAAACCTTTATTACAGCAGATAGAATCAAAATGATAATCTCTTCTCCCTCTTAAACACAATCACAATCCCTTTCTCCACTAATTCAACAGTTTTTATATTGTCCTGTCTAAAAATAATTATTTTAGCTCTTTCCATTTTCAGCAAAATATTCAACAACAGTATTTCTTATTTTAATCTTCTGTTGTGGGTACATCAATATACCTCCACTTTACACATGTAATTTTGCTTCTCAATGAAATTATACCGTCTTTTATGAATTTATCTATCACAAATGTATTCTTTTGGAGTGGACCAACAATCCTATCAGAGCTGCTTGAATTAAAAGCTTGGCTGGATTTTACACTCTCCTTGTTCGACATTGATGTCATCAGGACTGCTTGAATTTAATAATAATAATAAATAATGTCTTTCTGATCATGTGAAGCCTGGCCTGATTTTACATTCTTCCTGTTTCACATTGATGTCATCAGGGCTTCAGAATGACCTCAACCTGGTGATAAGCAGTTATTTTTATTTCTTATAGTAGCTAGTTTAACTTCCCTGAAAAAATGTGTGGAAAGAACAGTAATTATTCTGACACAGGACTAATTCTCTTCTTAAGCGTGAACGTCAAGGGACAGTATTCTGTGTGGCATTTTATAGAACTGCATCTGTGCCCAACAGAGACTTGCCAACAAGCATAGCTGAAAAGTTTCATGCCTCTCAGAAATGAAAAGGACTTTAACAAGCAAAACATGAGAAATGTAGTCAGGGCTGGCAGAAAAGCTCCATGCGCTGTAAAGCCAGAGTTTGCAAGCACCAAGCAATTGTCTTCCGTGAGTAAACTGGGATTGCATCCGCCACAATAAGATTATCAGGTGCATTTTAACAGCGATGCTTCCAAAGCACATTTACTGTTTTTTTTCAGGTTGATATGCTGTGCTCTGACAGATCATGTCAAGTTGTGTCAATTGGGCAATTTATAAAAGGGTATTTTTTTTCCCCCTTTAAATTTGCAGTTGCTGAGAAGTGCTATTTGGAAAGAAACTTTTATAAAAAAAGAAAGCAGAAATACAAAACCATCTATATAGAAACACTTCAAAATCTGCACTACTCGGATTTTCCCCATTATAGCTAGAAATGCTGAGTGTCCATGACAAGTTTATATATATATTGGACATACTGTTTGATGTCCTTTATTTGCCTAGAGTGCATATTGTTTGCATCCTGGGAAGATCCAATTAAACATAAATACTATGATAATAAACCCCAGCCCCTGTTCTCTTCAGAGTTAAAAAAAAAACAACCTCTTACCCAAAAACAGTTCTTTGAAACTGATCTCAAATCTGACATTTCCAGTATTTCTTGGTTGTCTTCATGAGCTTTCTTTCCCACTCCCATTTCTCTTCATTGTGTTTGTGTGAGGCAAATGCACCTGTCAACTCTTGAAACGACTGTAGCTGAAGCCATATTTTTCTTGCTTCATTTCTTAGTTACCATACTTATGGGAGAGGGGGAGGGGACTTGTGGAATGTAGAATGTTTTCCTCCAATGAACTAAGGCCATATCAACATGCCCTAGCAAGGGCAGGAAGGAGTGCTGAGAACTTTATCACCTACTTGGTTGGCTAATGTGGCCTGTGACACTAGGGGAGTGGCCAGTATCTATCCTTTAATTATACCAAAAATGCAGGAATTATTCAGTGTTGGTTTCACATTTGACCGTGCCAATATGATGTACCCAATAAACAGGATTTTTGAGGAAGCCAAGATCTCAGAGTCCTTAATTGATTGGAAGTATTACTCAGAACCATAACATTTCAGTAACATTTCCTTCTGTCATATATAGCTTGTTAGACTAAGCTCCAAAAGGGGGGAGGAGGAGGGATGTCCATTGAAGTGATTGTGTGTGTCTAGATGGCAATCACAACTTGTGATCAAAGCACAACTCCTTTTAACACCACACACACACACAAAGAGAACAGACTTCAAATGCATAATTGTTATCACCCTTTCTCCAACCATAGCATGGACAATTATTGTATGTGAAAGAAAGAATCAATTAACCAACACACAAACATACAGACACCTCCACATAAGTATCCTTAGTGAACATGATGACTTGTTTGTAAGTCTCCATGCTGAACTGATGAATCATTCCACAGCACTCTTCATCTTGGAAGATGGATCCAAGCATAGTTAAAGGTGCTATGTTGCATTTAAAGGTAAAGGTAAAGGTTCCCTCGCACATATGTGCTAGTTGTTCCCTACTCTAGGGGGTGGTGCTCATCTCTGTTTCAAAGCTGAAGAGCCAGTGCTGTCCGAAGATGTCTCTGTGGTCATTTAGCCGGCAAGACTAAATGGCACATGGAACGCTGTTACCTTCCCACCAAAGGTGGTCCTTATTTTTCTACTTGCATTTTTTACGAACTTGCAGTTTTCGAACTGCTAGGTTTGCAGAAGCTGGGACACGTAACGGGAGCTCACTCCATTACACGGAATTAGGGATTCGAACTGCTGACCTTTCGATCAACAAGCTCAGCGTCTTAGCCTCTGAGCCACCACGTGCATTTAAAATGCAAAGTCCCTGCATTTTAAAAGGATAGCTAAATTCAATCTCTCTCTCTCTCTCTCTCTCTCTCTCTCTTCCCCCTCCCTCCCTGCTTCCCCAGTGGTGGGTTGCTCCTGATTTGGCCCGGTTTGTGCAAGCCGGTGGTGGTGATAGTGTGACATCACTGAACCGGTTCTCCGTGGCCGGGAGCTGGGCCCACCCACGCACCTGTACTTATGTTTCTCTGCTCTGTGCATGCGCAGAGTGCTTGTTTTGAGTTTTTTTCCAAGGAGATAGTTAGTGCTCATGCACGGAGCATGAAGAGAACCAGTAGTAAAGGTAAGTAGAACCCACCCCTGTCCTTCCCTCCCTCCCTTCCCCTGCTTCTCTCACACTCTCTTGCTTTGGCTCTGGCTCTCTCTCTCCCTCTCTCCCTCCCTTCCCCCCTTTCTCTCTCACTCTCTTGCTTTGGTTCTGGCTCTCTCTCTGTCTCTCTCTCTTTGCATGTATATGTATACATAAAATCTTGAGTTTTCTCCTGGACGTTCACCATGCACTTTATTTTCGCTTACCTTTCAAGACCAGTGAATAATGTAACAGCTACTGCATGTAGTTCTGCCTTACCTATCAAACTTAAAAACCATCCAGCAAAGTGAACCAGCCATGAACCTGCTGTTTTTCAGAGGGAGGGAAATAAGAGGCAACCATCATCCATACTGGTGATAATTTGAAGTATAATAATGTTAAATTAAAAAAAAAAAAATAAGCAGCCCAATCTTTTTATGTTTTTAAGGAAGCTTGAGAAAGATCAAATACTTTTTAATATAAATGCAACTTTGTCCAGGTTTAGCAATATCAATGTAGTCATTTATGTTTAAGTGATTTTGTGAATAAAACTACAGGAGATGGATTAACCCAGAAGGGCTATGTACCACTCTGGAAAAGCTGTGGATTAACAAATGCAAATTATCTGCCAAGCAAGGAAAGCAGATGCTGACTGTAGATTTGCCATATTGTGAATTGATAGATGAAGAGAGAACCCAGGATACCCAATTTTCATATAACAAATGGCATTGATATTTTTTTGAAATATATTTTCAACGTATAGAAAATGTTAAAGTCTTGTCTGAACCATGAAAAGTTACTTCATAGACAGAATTTAAGAACCTTTAATATTTTAAGAACATATCAGAATATACATATTTGTGTGTAATTTCCACTGTGTTCAGTTAAATTGATTTTCAGATAAAAAATGTGTAAAACCACAATCTCATGTTATTTTTTTTTTCATTTGTTAAAAGTATTTAGAAACTCCATCACCATTATATAAAATCTCAAAGTGATTTACGGTGGCATTAAAATGTTACTAGATATATTAAAAAAAAACCAAATTAAGTTGGAAATTAGTAATTGGATAAGGTCAATATTAAAAAAATTAGCTTATATCTAAATTTGTTTTGATGAAATAATGGATGACTATGGATATGTCCATAACACCTTTAGTGTCAGGTGCTGAATAAAACTGAATGAATGAATTTCTTTTATTTGCAATAAAGAAATAAGTATTCATTTATTTTGTACATTTGTACTTTGCATTTTCTTCTCTAGAAATTCAAGGTGTTATCTATATTTTGTACCCTCTTAAAATCCTATTTCTATAAGTTACATGGGCATCTATGGGTGCAGACCAGGGGTGCTATTCAGCAGGTTCTGACAGGTTCTGGAGAACCAGTAGCAGAAATTTTGAGTAGTTTTAGGAGGGGTTGCCAACAGTGGTGAAATCCCAACTTTTTTACTACCAGTTCTGTGGGCGTGGCTTGGTGGGCATGGTGATGCTTGGTGAGCGTGGCTGGGTGGGCATGGCAGAGGAAGAATACTGCAAAATCTCCCATTCCCACCCCAATCCTGGGGGGAAGGGCATTGCAAAATCTCCATTCCCTCCCCGCTCTGGGGCCAGCCAAAGGGGCCAGCCAAATTTGCCGGTTCTCCAAACTACTCAAAATTTCCGCTACTGGTTTGCCAGAACCTGTCAGAACCTGCTGGATTTCACCCCTGATTGCTAAGCTCTTACATGATTTTACGTGTTTGTATATTTCATCTTGTGTGCACACCTCATTCTTTACTCGGTTCCATGGTTTTTTTTTTCTGATTTTAATACTTTGAGCTGCTCGGAAGCTTGATGCAGTTAGGTGACTCTAGAAATCTGATAATTAATTAAAGAAATGTTCCACTAAGAAAGCTAGCAAAGGAATCCAAAGCAGGGACAACTAAGGTAGCTGAAACTGGAGCAGGAGAGAGAAAGAGAAGTAACTGCTATCCTTTTGAGGGGGAATAGAGATGAGTACAGAGCACTGTTATCAGAGGTGGTATTCAGCCGGTTCATACTGATTCGGCAGGGGTGGGTTCTACTTACCGTTACTACCAGTTCTCTTCATGCACACGCTTTGCGCGTGATTGGCACATGTGCACTTGCTTTGCTTGCGCACACACCAAATGCGTGCTCTGTGCATGCGCATTTACTATTCTACTTGAAAAAAACTTGAAACAAGCACTCTGCCCATGTGCAGAGCAGAAAACTGTACGTACGGGTGCACAGGTGGGCCCAGCTCCCAGCCACGGAGAACTGGTTTGGTGACATCACACCGTCACTGTTACCGGATCACGTGCACCGGGCCGAACCGGGAGCAACCCACCACTGTGATTCGGGTGAACCAGTAGTGGTGACTGCAGGTGTGGGCCCGCCCTACCAACCTGCCCGACATAATGTCATCCTATTTAGCCACGTTTTCAAGGCTAGGCACAAAATGCATGCACAGAAGGCAAGTGTGCGCATGCGGGGTGAACTGGTGGTAGGAATATTGGAAACCCGCTGCTGACTGTTATCCCCCTTTCACTTTCAATGTGTGGCTGCTGGATAGCTGCAGTGGTAAGATTTGTTCATAGAGGTTCATCAAGGATACTGAAAAATCAAAAAACCCATTCATTGGGATGATTCTTAGGTTTACAACAGCAAGAAACATTTTTCTCAAAACTGCAAGAAAGAGACAATCCTGACAATGTCTATCAGCAAACTTAAATTTTGAGAATACAAAGTAATGATAAAACTATATATTTACATAATGGAAGTCTAACTAAAGTTAAGCAAGAATTGTTCCCATAGATACAATGCATCAAGTAGAATGAATTGCACTTATAGTCTGACTTTTAAGAGGGCCTGAACACCAACAAATTATCAAATGATTTTTTTACTCCTAGTAACCACATGGATAGATTTTCGTTATGATATCTTATTCCTAATCATTCAAGTTTCCCCCATATGTATATATTTTGTTTTGAGTGGGTGGGCTGGCCTCAGCTGCCAGCTTCAGACTTGAACTGGTGAGTCGTGCTGCTTTTGTTTAGCTCCATGTTCATGGTCGTACCATGTTTTCATAGTGGGTGTCAATTTGCTTCTTGTGTGGATTGGAGAGGTTTAAAGTGGCTAATGTTGCAGCTGTAGTTTGGTTTTTGTTTTGTAGTCGTGTATCATCATCGGTATGGGTTTGGACTTGCTTATTGAATGGCTGTGTGGTGGTGACGACATGTGATGTTATCATGAGTTTGAGTTTGGTG
>JANHFM010004645.1:46352-58252 GCA_032468115.1 Grayia smithii | reverse complement strand
TGGGTAAAATGAGGACCCAGATTGTTGGGGGCAATATGCTAACTCTGTAAACCGCTTAGAGAGGGCTGTAAAAGCACAATGAAGCGGTATATAAGTCTAAATGCTACTGCTATTGCTAAAGTGTATTATACTATAATTCTTATTAGGGATATTTGTAGAGTGTGGACAAAAAACAAGATGGCAGTATGATTAAACTCCACCTATTTTTTTATGTGCTTCATGGAGCTTCAATTGTATTATTGTAACTGCCATCTTAAGGCTCTTTGACCACATAAAGCCCAGTTTCTTATATTTTGTTTTCCATTTTATTATTATGTTCTTTATGTTGCAGTTAATATCTCTGCAACCTGGAGGCTGTTCTTTTCACATTGCTACGCGAAGCTTTTGTAGAATGCCTGGTTCCCAAATGGTTTAAACACATCTGGTGTATAATATTTTACAATTGAAGGTGACAATGGGCACCACTAATATTGATATTAATATTTATTAGTTGATATAAAGTGGCTTTGTTTTATCTTATAGTAGTTGAGAGGTGGTATTATGTACCTCGGGTATTTAGTAAGTGTTAAAATTTGATGGAAAAATGAAATAATAATTAAAATATGAGACTTAACTGTCAGTGAGTTCAGAGTTTTTGAGTTTGTTTGTGTATATCAGGGCTATCAAACTCGTGGCCTATGGGCCAGATGTATTATATGCTGGCCATGCCAACACCCGTTTTAGTGAAGGGGGAGAAAATCACGACACTGTAATGATGCGAGTTTGACACCCCTGGTGTATAATTATATCATTCCTGCTCAAAATACAAGCTTAGTTGTTGAAAAGCTAATGAAGAAAATGAATGCTGTGGACTACTAGAGGAGGTGTCATGAACTGAAGATGGCGTGGAAATGTGGAGTCGACAATCACAGCCAAAGACCAAGGAATTAATGAGTTGACTGGTTCCTTGGAACCTCTCCAGATAAGGAGAGAATGAGAGATCATCCACATGTACTCTAGACAGCTGCTCCAAGACACAGTGCCCTAGAGGTGGAGCTCTTGCCTCACAATCTGGAGGTTGTGAGTTCGATCTTAGGTAGAGGCAGATGTAGGGTCTCCTGCTTGGGTAGGAGGTTGGACTCAATGACCTGCAAGGTTCCTTCCAACTCTGTTAATCTGTTAAATCTGTTAAATCCTCATAAGGTGATTGTGTGAAAGCTGTTTTCTGAGATTCTGAACACTGGAAAAAAGTGTGATTAGCTATCTTGCTTGTGACAAATCTGCAGAACTTTTTAAAGGACACTAAATTTGTAAATCTCACTTTTTATCCACTCAGAAATTGCCTATGAATAATCTTAAACTATTAGAGATCTTTGAAACAAGTTTGAAAAATCTTAACTGAGTGAGATTATCTTCAACCATGAACAAAAGAATAATTAATTACAAGCTTAAATACTTAAAGAACTTGAAATAAATAGCAGAAAGCTAAACAAGATTTTGATCTAAGTAACTTGCAAATGGATAAATGGTCCAGATAAATTTGGAATATTGTGTTTGACTGTAAAATTTTGGTATTAACTATAAAAAATAGACAATTTCTTACGAGAATTTTTTTTTTCTGGCAGTTGAAAGTTAATAACAAAAGATAATTAATTTTAGGAACTGGACACTAGAGGAGACAAAAGATTTTAAGCAACAGAAAAAAATACAAGCTGAATGAAACTTAATACTGGGACTTACAAAACAATACAAAACACAATAAAATCAGAAATATTAAAGGAGATCTTTGATGAATGGAGCCAGAAGATAATAACTACAATATCAATATTATGAGTAAAAATGCCTGCTCCTATGGATAGACTATGAACAAAAATTGTTAATGAATGATAAATATGGAAAAAAATTATTTGACAAAATAGAGAAAGTACAGACTGTGAAACTATAAACGACAGGCAAAGAGAATGATTTGGAAATACAAATGATAAACTAGAACCGTGATGGCGAACCTATGGCACATAGGTGACTCACAAAGCCATGTTGCCCGGCATGTGCAGCCTTGCCTGTTTTCTTCCAGGTTTCTGCTGTGCATGCATGTGCAACAATTAGCTGTCCTTCATGTGCGTGGCAGTGCCAAAAACTGCTGTGTGCATGTGTGCTGGCCAGCTGATTGTAGGAGGCGCATGCGTGCCAGAACCCGGAAGTTCAGCTTTTCCAGAGCGTGATCCCTTCTCGTGTGCAACAATGCCAAAAACCGGCCTGCACATGCACACTGGCCAGCTGATCATCGGGAATGCATGTGCACTAGAACCTGGAAATTCAGCTTTTCCGGAGCACAGCCCTGACGAGCGTGCGTACACGCATGTGACATTTCCACACAGCCCTTGGTGCTGAAAAGGTTTGACATCACTGAACTAGAATGACCTGGAAAATGTTATCTTATTGGATCTACAAAATAAGTTTGTTAAAGACTTAAAAAGATATCTGTGTGATGGGATAAAGGAGAATGGAAGAGAAATCAAATCCTATGGCAATATTTGATTGAATTAAAGATTAAAACTCTTAGGAGTAAAATGAAAGAATGTATGGTTGGTTTATTTGATCAAAGTTAAAATAAGACTTTTTTTTTTTAATGTTTGGGCAATTATTTTTTGAATTTTTTCTGATCCCAGAATTGAAAGGTTTATGTTTTATGAATTTGCTTTTAGGTAAGGAAAGAGATATGAGATGAGGAGATATCTGTTTAACTTTAAGGGGAGTGAATAATTATTAAATTTGTTTATACTTAATGTAATGAAGATTGGAATTCACTTTTTATATAACTTTTTTATTTTTCTTTATATATTTCTTATTCTTTCTTTTCTTCTTACTTTTTCTTTCGTACTGCCCTTTTTATTCTTTTCATTCTCTTCTTTTTTTCTCTAAGTTTAGGTTTTAATTCTGTAATAATTTATATATATATATATATATAAATATATATATATATTAAAATGAATGCTGAAATTTGAAATATAATCAGAAGCTGAATATTATAAAAATTCATTTCTACTCTTAGCATGTTCTCTTTCTTTCAGGAAAAACTTCAATAATTTAACACATCTCTTTTGTAAATCCAAGATAAGAAAACTTTCCAAATTATTCTTCTGATTTGTTATTTGTATGTCCTCTTTAGTTACTAAGACATCAGCCAGTTTTAAAGGTAAATTCATTTGATATCTTTTTCCCTATCAGTCTTGTAGTCTGGGGTTTTCTTAAAATCCATTTTCAAATCCACATTCAAATCAGATCCAATCTCTGTTTTATCCAATAAAATCTGTTCCTCTATAGCATTTGTTGAATCTGTGTTTATAATGTCAGACTATCTTGTGAATAATTTCTGAATATATTGCTCCTAAACAACCTTCATTAGAGTAATTGCTCCATTGCATTGGGTCTTTTCTCTAATAGGCATCCTTAGTTGCCTCTGGTCAACTTTCATGTCTCCCTTTATCTTATGTTATTCTTTATTCAGCAAAACTTTTCCATGGGGGAATTTCTTACGGTTGAAATTTAATATTTTCATATACTCTTTTATAAAATGTTAAATGCCTCACCTCACGCACACAGATCAATATCTACATTCTGATTCTCACCACCCACTGGAGCACAAAATTGGAATGATGAAAACCCTACACCACCGGGCTGAACATTTGCCTATCAGCAAAGATGGAAAAGAACAAGAACTAAAACACATCAAGGAAACCCTCAGAACTTGTGGCTATCCCAACTAGGTCTTCATCAAATCCAAAAAAAGACTCAGCAGGAGCTCCTCAAACAAGGAAGAGAACAAACAAAGCAATGTTGTCATACCATACGTTGCAGGAATATCTGAAAAGGTCAGGAGGATTTTCAACCAGCATAATATGCATACACACTTTAAAGCCAAAAATACACTATGGGAGGATCTTGTTAACCCCAAAGATAAAACTCCCAGACACAAACTGAGCAATATGATATATGCAATACAATGCAGTGGGACATGTACAGATGTGTACATTGGAGAAACAAAACAACCACTTCATAAACTCATGGCATAACATAGAACAAACCCACGGGGACAAAATTCAGTAGTCCATCTGCATTTGAAAGATATCACTCTTATGAAGTCCACATTCTGTGCAGAAAGGATTCCTGGTTTGAAAGAAGGGTCAAAGAGGCCATCTACATTAACCCCTGACCTCCGCTCCTTCCGCCGCGACCTGAAGACGTGGTTGTTCCACCAAGCAGGCTACAGCTGACTGTTTTTAAATTATTTTTTATATTGTTAAATTTTAAATATCCAAATTTTTTAATCACTATTGATTGCTGTTGTTTGCTCCTCTTTTACTGTTGTTGTTGTCTATGTTGTTTGTGTGTATTTTGTATATGTTTTTATATTTTTTATGTTTTACTGTAAGCCTCCCTGAGTCCTTCGGGAGAAGGGTGGCATAGAAATTTGATTAAAATAAATATAAATAAATAAATAAATAAATAAATACATTAAGATTGAACAGCCCTCTCTCAACAGAGAGGGAGGGATATGACATCACCTATCTCCTGTTTACAACACAATCCTTTCAGCAGTTCCAAGACGATTCCACATCCATTTGCACTGTGCGGGTACAGATAAACCCCCAAGTGGCCTCAGCAACTCTCAGAAAGAGTGCTAACAACCAGATGACTGCAAGGAATATAAATTCTTCCACTCTCCACCATTCAGTCAGAACTGAAGAAGCTTCCTGGATGAGAAGCAAAACATCTTCAAGGAAAAACAAAGTCCAATTGCCTTTTGGAAAAAAAAAAAGCACCTTTGGGACAATTCAACCTCATTGGTATTTATAAAATTCAACAAATGTCGATCCATCTTTAGTTGCCAACCATTCAATTCCTTGATCAAAATTCTTCTTTCCGGAGTTCTTCTCGATTTTTAAGACTCCAGTTTTCTTTGGTAGTTCATTAGCATCTTTGCTGACTCCAGCTTCCTTTGTTAACTCATTTCTGCCTCCTAAGGGAAAGTCATCTTTTGGGAAATAGAGCTGATTCTAACTTTCTGTTTTTATTTATCTCCTTTCTAAAACAGTTTGTTTTCTGGTCTAGATTGCTTTGTGTCTCTGTGACAGGTTCACAGGGAGGCATGGCATTCTGTAACTCAGGGTATCAAATTGGGGGGCTCTGGGCCAGATGTGTCATGTGCAGGCCACACCCATCCCAACTCCGTGAAGGCAAAAAACATTGCAAAATGTCACATGACGGCAATGTGATGCCATGAGTTTGACACCCGTGCTGTAACTCATCACAGACATCATTAGACAAACATCAGAACAGGGGCAGGTTCCAAATCCCGTCGCTACCGGCTCGTTTGCCCACGGGGGCTTCTCCACATGCGCAGAAGCCTCCAGGCGGGTGGGCAGGGCCTCCCACCACCGCCGCTACTGTTTCTCCTGATCTGGTGCAAACCAGTAGCAACTCACCACTGCATCAGAAGATTCTAATTTGAAAATTATTAGATTAGAAGGTTTTGGAAGGGGAGGTATCTCATGGTTTTCTCTGAATTATGTGCATATTAAGGACATAAGAGTGCTAATCATTCTTTCTCTCAAAAGATTTGTGTTTTATTTGTTACTTATTATGTAGTACATTCAGATAGTCCTCAATGTACAACCACAATTGACCCCCAAATTTCTATTGCTAAACAAGATGTTCGTTAAGTGAATTTTGCCCCATTTTATGACCTTTCATGCCACACCTATTAAGTGAATCACTGAAGGAACACAGTTGTTAAGCGAATCTGACTTTCCCATTGACTTTGCTTGTCAGAAGGTCACAAAAGGAGATCACATGACCCCGAGACACTGCAACTGTCATAAATATGAGTCAGTTGCCAAGTATCCAAATTTTGATCACATGATCATGGGGATTCTGCAATGGTTGTAAGTGTGAAAAATGGTCATAAGTCTCTTTTTTCATTTGTAACTGAATGGTCACTAAACGAGCTGTTATAAGTGGAGGAGTATCTGTATTATCAAGTAGATCATAGGTGAATTTATACTTCACTGCTGTGTAATTATTGATTCTGGAGATTTTTAAAGGAATTTGCTATTGAGGCTAATGTTCCAGTTTCAGTTCTAATTTTATGATCTACTAACCAAAATAATTATCTAAAAGAATGTGGCTTCAGTATGAAATTCTGAGCAAAAACCTGGATCTTTAATCTACCTGATTTCTATATCTTTATCTGCAGATCATCAAGCAACAATGATCTAGCGGTGCTCATCTCTCGCATGCAAAAAAATGCTGATCAGGTGGAAAAGGACATCCTTGAAACACAGTCCAAACTTAAGAAGGTAAATTTGGAACTTGAATACAAAAATCATGCTATATGTTTGACTCTAAAGTTTATTGGAGAAAGCTCCAAATAGAATAGTAAGATCTTATATAATGCTTGGGCAAATACATAAAAAAAATCTAATCTAAGATACAAGGGGAACACCTGTGTCCTTTACTTCGAAATGACAAGATGACAGAAAATCAGAGTTGACTGGATGTACAAAAAATATTTTTTTTAAATTTTTTAAAAGTGGATTGAACTCATGAAATAGTGTCTCACAACAAAATGGTCCTTCAGATACCTTCATTAGAAACTCAAGAGGTCTCCTCTTTGAAACTTCTTTAGTTTTTTTAATATTAGATAAAACACAAATTTTGTTTTATTTTTATTCATTTGAATTCATTAGCCACCTATCTTCAATAGACTTCAATAGACAATAGAGGTGGGTTTCGACAGGTTCTGACCAGTTCTGGAGAACCGATAGCGGAAATTTTGAGTAGTTCGGAGAACCAGTAGTAAAAATTCTGACTGGCCCTGCCATCTATTCCCTGCCTCCCGAGTCCCAGCTGATCACGAGGAAATGGAGATTTTACAGTATCCTTCCCCTGGAGTGGGGTGGGAATGGAGTATTTACAGTATCCTTCCCCTGCCACGCTCACCAAGCCACACCCATAGAACCGGTAATAAAAAAAATTGAAACCCACCACTGGACCCAATTAATGAATGATGTTAAAGAAAGAAAAATAGATATTCTGTGCTTTAAAAAAAAACTGTGTAGAAACCTTTAACAGATCTGAATGGAGGTGGTCTAATCTTGTGGAGAGGACTTGATGAATACATATATGAAAGTGAAGGCTGGAGTTAATTGTGAATGAAATATATGTCAGAAAGAATGAATTACTGTCTTCTGAATCAGGGGAAATCAGGGTTTTCCAGAATGTATTTGACAGAATCCTACTGGCCAATCATAGATTCATATATGGAAAGCTACCACATGAGAACTTGATCGGGTTCCATGAGAGACTAAGAGGAAAACAAAAACTCACTTGAACACAGTGAATTTGCTTCTTAATTAAGGATTCTGGGAGTGGAATAAAGAGCTAGAGTTTTCTATATTGTACAGACAATGGGAGAATGCCTTCTAGAACAAGTGTGTCAGTGGACCTCAAATTACAAATCATGCAACCAAAAATAATATTTAGAATGTATTGCGCTCCATTATGTTTGTATAGAAAAGAACTGTCAAAAACAGCACTTTGTTGGAGATGTTAACAAGGAGCCGAGGTGGCGCAGTGGTTAGAGTGCAGTACTGCAGGCTACTTCAGCTGATTGCTAGCTGCACTTCAGCAGATCGAATCTCACCGGCTCAAGGTTGACTCAGCCTTCCATCCTTCCGAGGAAGGTAAAATGAGGACCCAGATTGTTGGGGGCAATGTGCTAACTCTGCAAACCGCTTAGAGAGGGCTGTAAAAGCACTATGAAGTATATAAGTCTAAGTGCAATTGCTATTGCTAATGCTTCTTTAAAACAAATGTCCTATATTTAGAGCATGGGGCCTGACTTTTGAGGAGGGGGGCGAGGTATGTGCCTATTTGTGTATGCATATGGAGCAAATGAGAGTTCAAAATATATATCAAAGGGTAGGGAACAGTTAAAATGAAAAGTGAAAAGAAAATGCAAAGCAATTTTAATGAAAAAGTGTTCTGGCGGTATGTGAAAAGGGCTAAAGAACAACTTTTGCAGGAGGACTGGCAGAGGGCGGAGTGAAAAGGGGATCAACCTAGAATTGTTACGTAGCTACCAACCATTGACCCTTTTCTCATTCCAGACAGGTGCTGTTAGTTGAGAATATTTCTATGTATAAGCTTTAGCAATAAATTAGCTTAATTGAACCTTCACGTGAGGACTTGATCTTTCACAGACTGGTCTTTCGCACCGGACAGCCTTTAGCAGAGTGAACAAAATTAAAGATAAAAATTATTGAATAATTTGAGAAGAAACATTGCAGATGTTAAAAAAAAATTACTTTGGGAATGCTAGTGAGATGTTGGAGAGTGAAACTAAAATCAGTGCTATGAACCTCACACTCACTATTACTGATAATGTTACCTAGCCAGGTAATGAAACATCTGCCAGCAAACAAGCAAGCTCAGAAAGCAACAAGAAGAACTGACATATCAAAAGAGTAAAGTCAGTGTTTGAATTAGGATATGAACTTAACGGAAGCAAGAATGTTTTGCAAGGACAGAGAACTATAATTATGGCTGTTGGTGCAAATTAAAATTATTTTTCCTTTCCTTTTCTTTTATTTCTTGCCCTTAATTTCTTTTGCTGACTACTTCATCCTGCTTTTTTGCATTTTATACAATGCTGCTATCTGAAAAGGGATATAGCTATGGTTATGTTTGAATGTACCATTTTCCCAAAAATAAGACATCCCCTTATAATAAGCCCAATCGGGTTTTTGAGCACATGCGCTAAAATAAGCCTCCCCCCAAAAATAAGCCCTCCCCAAAAATATTTAAATGCAGAGCTGGAAATCAGGTAAGAGGAACCCCATCTTGCTCCACATGCCCCAAAATAATAAGACCTCCCTGAAAATAAGGCCAAGCGCTTATTTTAGGGTTCAAAAAAACATAAGACAGGGTCTTATTTTCAGGGAAACACGGTATGATCACTCTGAGCTTGGAACCAAAAAGACTCTGACTAACTCATGAAAATAAATTTTATTTTTTTAATCTTAGAGTGAGGGGACAGAAGCTCTGTGTTTCTTGTTGACTGTTTACTTGGTGCAGTGTATGTCAGTTGCTAATCTAGTTTTACTTGAGCCTCTCCTTCCATGTTTGATAGAGGATAATCATTCAAAACTAGTTCTAGGTACTTTCCTGGCTACTATCAGGGAACTCAGAATATATGAAACATGGCTTGCCAAATCAAAACAACGAATATCTAATTAAGAGTTCAGCCAAAGTTCTTTTTCCCTTAATCTAAGAAGTTTATTCAATGTGATGAAATCTGTAAATTACTGTATTTTTCGGAGTATAAGATGCACCTTTTCTCCCCTAAAAGGGGATGAAAAGTTGGGTGCGTCTTATACATCAAATGTAGCCCCGCCCACCCCCCGGCCTCCACCCTTTGGCCTCTGCATCCCATCAATTTACCTCCTTGCAGAAGCAGAAACAGCCAGTTTAGCTTCAGCACAGCCTAATTAGCACAAGTTGCTTGTCCCGACCCTCAGCTGTTTCAGGCTGCAGGGATTGCCTTTGCCTATTGCTGCTTTGCCTATTGCAGGCCTCTGCTGCTTGCAGCAAGGAGGTAAATTGCTATGAGATTTTAATTTTCTTGTGCTAATCAAGCTAGGCTGAAAACAAAAATGAAAGTAAAGCAGGCTGTTTGTTGCAAGGAAGCAAAATTGCTGGGAGGCAGAGGCAGATTTCTTTTTCTTGTTTTCCTCACCAAAAAAGGTAGGTGCGTCTTATAGTCCGGAGCATCTTATACTTCAAAAAATATGGTAATTGCATACTATATGATAAAAGCTGACATGATAAACTATGAGATACAATTTGTATTTATGGAAAATTATGGAAAACCTGCATTTATGGAATTAATATCAGGATCAATAATTACATACTTACAGCCTAAAACATTGCCTTCTAGATTTACAAATGCAACTTCCTTTCTGTCCTCTCTGCTGGGAATGAGACATATTATGCATATTATGCTTTTCTTGTTATAGGATGCTCTTAATCGTCAGCAGAACAAGCCTTTGGAATTCCAGCAGATAAATGGTAAAAACCTGAAAGACGCCGAGACGCTTTTGAAAGACCTTTTCCTAGATGTAGACAAAGTCAAGCAGCTGAAACATCCTCAAGCCTTTGAAATTGAAAAAGAGTAAGTAATTATTTATAATCCATGCAGCCCTCTTGAGAAATAGTAAATGCATGGAGACACACATACATGACAAGCTTCAGATCACGTTTGGGCAATTCTTCCTTGAAGAAATCCATTTTCTAATGAAGAAATTCTCTTTCCTTCTCCCCTCCAAAAGTATCAAGCAGCTCCACGTCCGAATGACACATCAATGTGCAGAATATCGAGAGCTCTATGAAAAATTTACACTTTCTGAAGTTGGTTCCAAAGTGGACTGGGCAAAAATTCTAGAACAAAAACAGGTAAGAGTTGCTGCTTGGGTATGTGGCATTTCATTTGATCAAAGTGCATTTCTTGATCAACAAAATTAATAAGGTTGACCATGAATCCCAGCTTTACTTGGAGATCACAGCAGAAGAACAAATGTTTGTTTGTTTTTATCCTGGCAAGGCAAAGATGATACTGGCATAATAAAAAAGTTACCTCAACCAATGCTTATGAGAGCATACATGGCTTTGACAATGCACTGATTTGACCTAGAAATACAAGAATCTTTTCAATAACCTTTTATCCAAATTCATGATGAAACCAGGAAGTTTGCTTTGTTACAGACAAATCTTTAAGGTGGACCAAGTCATATTGGCCAAGTTTACAGATTATGGTGGGTTTTTTTATCTTAACTTACTATGTTATATAAACATAGCCAACTGTAGCTTATGAATGAACCACAGTTACGTAAACTATAGTTTAGCTCAATGGGTAAAGCAAGTTGTTCTTATATACTGAAAAACTACCACTAAGCAAAATAAAATAACCCTGGTTTAATCATTCATGCCACACTTGGTGGTTAGGAAATATCAAGAACATGCAGCTTGACTGGTAATGCAACCTAGCAACTATATTTCAGCCTACTTGTCTCACCATCGCTGAATTAATTACAGAAATAGGGATGTATATTGTTGTTAAACGCAATTTCTCAGCAAACGAAGTTTTTTTTTTAAACTGCAGTAAGAATATCCTTGTTTTACAGAGCTCCATATAATGTCATCTCCCATTTGTATTGCTGTTAGTAGGTTATCAACCTAGATTAAGGGCGGGAGGCTTTGCATGTCACCTCATATTGCTATTGCTTTGGATATCATCATACTGAACAGCTTTATTTGTGTAAGCTTTCAAGAGACCAGATTTTCTTCATTACTCATGTCTTTCTGCCCGTGTTTTCACAGAAGTATAATATCATAATTTACTCTCTGTATCAAAAGGGTCACTTCTGCAAGGTACAGGTTTATCAATAAGAGGAGTTTTTTGGTGAGACAACTACAGAACCTTTCAAAATGATCCCATCAGTCTTTGCCTGTCTCACTTCTTCCCTTAACCACTTTTCCTGCACTTTTTCCTGGTTCTGAGTTCCACTTGCTAACATTTCAGGATCATTTGGCTTGAGTGCTAGCAGTGATCACAAGTATTAGGAGCAACATGTACCGGGTGTACCTGGAGGCTCCAGTTAGTCCAGAATGTAGCCGCGCGGGTAGTTAAGGGAGCTTCCCGTTACTCCCGTGTGACACCTCTCCTGCGCGAGCTGCACTGGCTACCGGTGGCTTTCCGGATCCGCTTCAAGGTGCTGGTACTTTCCTATAAAGCCCTTCATGGCACAGGCCCAGGGTACTTGCAGGACCACCTTCTGCCTCTGTCCCACCGCCCGGTGCGC
>JANHFM010004645.1:7215-17770 GCA_032468115.1 Grayia smithii | reverse complement strand
CTCTGCGCGCCCCAACCTACCTATTTTTTCAAAAATCGCCAAAATTAGCATTCTGCGCATGCGCAGAGCGCTTTTTCGGCGATTTTTTGGAAATTAAAGGTTCTGCGCATGCATGGTAGCATGGTTTACACGCGCATGCAAATTTCGCGCGCGCACGTGCACGCACACACACAAAGAGAACCGGTAGCAAAGGTGGGTAGAACCCACCCCTGATCCTGATGTAACCATAAAACCATAGAACTCAAAAAGTAACAGTGCCAAACATTACATGGAAACACACACAGAGAGAATGCACTACGGTAAAACTGTTTGTAATAAAAAGCAAATCAAATTAATAGCAAATATGTCACTATAGAACACACACCAGACATTCTGTACATATTGTAAAATAGATATATAGATAGACAGACGGACGGACGGACGGAAAGACGGACAGATAGATATAGACAGACAGACAGACAGACAGACAGACATATATATATATATATATATATATATATATATATATATATATAATTAAAATTTTATTTCCATATTGCACTTAACTCCTATATGTGTATATATTTTTCTTAGCAACAAAGTGCTTTGCCATATTCTTTTAAGATTTTTTTTTCTTTCAAGTCTCTGGTCTACAGGTCAGTATTTCATAGTGATTTCCCATCTTAAGTATTACCTAGTTCTAACCCTACTTAGCCCTTTGAGATTAGCTATACATGGCTAGGTACTGCCATTTACCTGGGCAACAGGGCTAGAACCTAGTTTTAAAATGATAACTAGATACCTTGCTATGAAGTTTCCACTGCTTTGTTATGGTATATAGTTCACATTCAAAACAGAGATATTGATTATAATTGTCTTCAAATTCTATTTTTGACAGTTTTACAACCCTCAAAACTCCTTAATGCAAAAGTTACTGATGCATGTTTTTATTTATGCAAACAGGAATATTAACAGCAACATCAACAATTAATGATAAAATTTCATAAGTATTAACAGCCATTTTAAAAATAAATCCATAGAAAAGAACTACTATTGATGCTAGGTTGCCTTTCTATAAATGCAAAAAAAAAAAATTCATAATGAAACAAGGACTTCTCACTGACTTCTTCCAGATTTTCTTTGTATACTATAATTTCCTATACTGGTCTTCAGGTTACAAAAAGAAACCTGAATCAGTGTTAAGGTTTCCATCTGTGTATTGTCAAGGTTCCTTCAGAATCCAAAGATTTCAAGGTTTCCAGCCTTCAACCCGTACATTTGACTAAGATCAACAAATAGAATTTTTCAAGTATTTATTTATTTGTTTGTTTGTTTATTTTACGTCCCACACTATCCAATTCAGTCTTGGCATATTGATTATAAAGATTTCTATATTTTTATTTAATTAAAAACGATAATATTTCTGAAAACCCAAACTGCAGCTAAAGAAGCCTCTTAATTATTTAATAGTCTAGATGATGCAAAGTTCTTGTTTTTTATGATGGATACTCATAGAAAGAAACTCAAGAATAACATATTTCTGTGTGTCTATGTAATATCTAGTTCCTCCACACACAAATACACACTTTTTTTGGCATGGTTAGTTTTCAGTAGTGTGAAATACAGCATGAGTTCATATTAAAAAAAGAAAAATCAACATCAGTACCTAGGCTACTGTGGGATGTGCTAGCCTAATCTAAATAATAATAACCATATCTTGTAATGCTAGTACTTGAACTGCAGCAAAGAATGAATAATATATTACAGAAACTGGATTTAGTTAAACTTTTTTCTCTTTCCACTTCTCCGATAGCAAGTCATATTATTCCTTTTCATATACTAAAAGTATCAAGCTTTTTCACCTCTGTTAAAGAAGACCTATCAGTCCTTAAAAATCTGTACCATTTACAATTGTCAAAATGTTTACATGAATATTAAACTGGGCAAAAGGCCAAGAACATTTTTAATGGCGGTTACAGCTGCTCCTTTGCTATGTTGTTTAGAAAGAGACGATCCAGTAGCTATTTCCAGTAAAGCATTAACCAGAATTTCTTAATCTCATGGCCCATACTGTTCTACCACACACTGTTTAGCATCCCGTGGAGCTTGCCAGAAATACTGGTGGTTCAAAGCAGCCTTGGCTGAGATTCGCTTGTTGGGATCATACATTAGTAGTTGCTGTAATTTAGAAAGAGAGAAATATGAGCATGCCTCAGTCTTTAAATCCTGCCCATTTACAGCAAATCCTTCAATGTTAATTCAAGTAACCCTGAAATAACCCTTTGCAGTCCTCATTTTTTTCAAAAAGAACGAAGAGGTTTAAGGTAGTTTACTTCTGCCCTACTAATGAATGACTAAACAGGATTTTGGCTTGATTTAGCAAGCTGCCTCGTACATTCTCATTCATGCAAATGTGGGATATGTTGGGCACATTCCAATTTTTGTAGTGGACACTTTCCAATTCTTGTAATAAGTATTAAAAAACTACAACCCCTTTACAAGTCTTCTACTCACCAGCAGTAAGTCTCGTCCATCTTGATCCAAGTTTGGAATGATCACCTTCATATCTTTTCTTGGCCATTTGGGGAAATTTCCTTTGTAGTCAGGAAGATTTGTGACTCCTGGCCACAGTGGTTCAGTAGGAGTACCAAGCGTGCGGAAAATCCGGAATAATTGGTCAATTTCAGAGTCTCCAGGAAACAAGGCTTTTCTAGTCACCTGAACCAAGGAGAAGAAGGTTTGTTTACCTGGATTATTATACATATGATCTTCATTCTGAGTAACGTTACTCTCTCCAAATAAAATGTTTCCATTATAAAAATTCTGGTCTATCAGAATAGATCTATCCAGTAGCCTACCAAGTATCAATGGAAAAAGAACAACAGACCTCTACAACTTCCAGTACACGGTTTACAAAATATTCATAAAATTCTTAATTATCAATTGCTATTCTCTATCTCTCCTCTTCTCCATCTACCACCAAAAATTGATTATGTTCCATCAAATTGGTATGAACTTTCTGACACCACAGATTGATTTTCTCTAGAAAGACCAAAAGAATTAGGGATGATAAAATACTGAAAATACTTTAGGATTCTATGTTTTAAGAAGAGGAATATATTAACCCAATATATTAACCAACACATATCCTATTCATTGGGACAAGTATAACATTAATATATGAAATTGAATTATACTGAGATTTTGTAAGCTTTTAGACCTCAATGTTTTGAATCACTTTGAGATCCACTCCCAATCCTTTTTCAGTGTCTGTTTTTGGGGAAGTCAGCCTATCAGTTTCTGAAGCAGTTTCTAATTTATTACAAACCAGAGCAAAGTTAATACTTCCTCTGAACTGAAGTGGTTTTATAGACCTTGTGAGAAGCCTCCTTGTGAGATCTTTTGCCTCACATGCCCTGGACTCAGGTTAGGCATTATTCTTTCAATAACTGCATAGAGTTCACTACTTTAGACCAATCTATCTAATCCTGCTTCCACTTGAAATTAATTTCCCCCTCCAAAATCCATCCTCCATGGCAACATGAAGCCACTGTTAGAGCTATTGGGAAAAGGGCCCACATGATATAATTGCACTTTTGCAATTCATATCAATTTATACAGCAAATGCAAGAGAGGAAAGGTGGCAAAAGGATCAGAAAACCTTTGAAGAATTTCAGTGGGTTTGTTTAGACTTCTTAAAACTGACCTTCAGTTACAAAGCTCCTCTCGGATATTTTTGGAAACTACCGAATGTAACAAACACATGTACTGAAAAAAACGGAGGGATTTTCTAAATTTCAGTAGCTCAGTTTGGGGGAGTGAAATTCAGACAATCTGCTGGGCAAAAATTAGGCAATTTGCCACTGATCTTTAGCAGATGAGCCATTCTACTTCTACTCCTGGTTCTCCTTCTGCCATTTTCTCGGTTCTAGCTACCTGGAAAAAAACAGCACTCTTTTGGCTAGAGATCTAATTGATCTGTTGCAGAGAGAACTTTAGAAATTAGTTTAAGTTCATCTTTCAAAACTAGTTTTTAAGCATAGACTACATTTATGGCTCTTGCCATTTCAAAATTCAGTATTGCAAAAGATACCTTTATACATTTTAATTTAGTATTATAAAATCATGCTTATTCTCCTAGACACTAGCAGCCTCTAGTGGTTGCTTTTATACTGTACTCCAGTCTTATAAACCAATAAACGGTATAAATAGGCAAAAAGCAAAGGAAAACAATGTTTATGAAGCTCGAGGGAATTTAGTTAGATGCTGAGACTTAAGACTAATGAAGTAAACTTAAGTGTAAGCTTTTAATGGCATTTTTGGCAAATAATATTGAAACATAAGTATTTAGGAGTTATGGTGTTGCAGTGGTTAGAATGTAGTATTGCAAGCAAACTCTGCCCACAGCCAGAAGTTAATGCCTGACTGGGATCAAGGTTGACTCAGCCTTCCATCTTTCCCAGGTCAGTAAAATGAGGACCCAGATTCTTGGGGGCAATATGCTAACATTGTAAACTGTCAGAGAGTGCTGTGAAGCACTATAGAGCAGTATATAAGTCTAAGTGCTATTGTTATTGCTGAATTTCCTCACACTTCCTTTTGTAGTTACAACTGCTAAAACTAATCATCTGTCTAAGATAGACAAAGGCAACCCACAGGCTACTTGCAGTTTTATTATCATCCTGAGGCCATCCTTGTATTGTTCTGTGAGGTTTAATGCATATTGTTTGCTTTTTTAACTCCTCCAACTAAAAAAAAGAAATTCTTCAGTAATACCATGACATCACCAGACATGGTCTCTGCACTTGTCAGAAGAAAACTGTCTAACTTCAAATTAGGGTTCTAACAATTAGAAACGATAGGAAGAGAAAGCAAGATAGATTTCATGGTATGTTTTAGAATGTGTATTGATGAAGTAAAGGGAATTTAAAAAAAAACACATGGGCACTCATAAAAGTGTTTGCATATGCATTTTTCATCATTTATATTGTGATTATAATGTTTCTTTGAAACAGAAAAAGATGAAGAATGTTACCATTTCTGCAAAAATACAGCCAATGCTCCATATATCCACTGCTGTCGAATAATATTTACAACCCAGTAAAATTTCAGGAGCCCGATACCATAAGGTTACCACCTAAAAGGAATCAAATGTAATGACTGCTTGATATATAAGACCTTCTCAGGTTTAATTAGAAACATTATTGAACCATAAGTATAAAGCACATTGAACATTTTTCAAGTCATTTACTAGAAATTCCAAGTCATTTACTACAAGTCGCATCAATACAACCTGCTGGAATTCAACGTCCTCTTACGTTACGTCAAATAAGTTTCATATCCCTTGATATTCTCTCTCTTCTAGTTTTCCCCTTTACTGGAAAGCACTGGACCTCACAGTTGGACAAAAAGCAAAATCTAAGTCGCGAATCAACTATATTAGGTGGCTTCAACAAAGATTTCTACAAAATCAATAGATATATTGGGATATGCATTTTTTTAAAACAAAAATCCAGGAAAGTTCACATCCCAATTCATATGGAAGTGTTGGAGGCTACATAGAGAATTTAAAAAGACATAAACCCTTTCTCTAATTTAATACCTTCCAATTCTAGACTGGTGGAGATTGGCTGTTTTACAAAATTTACCTTTACCCTCCTTCATTTGTAAAATAAGCTTGTCTGCTCTACTCCCTGAAAGGACCATTGCCTCTCTATGTCAAGATAACATAATACAATTGGTTGAGAATATTGGCCCTAATGATCCGAAGGGAATCACTTTTTATTCTTTTCAACCCAATTGAATATTCAGAAGATATTCCACAAAACGGCTCAAGATCCATCTTCAGGATAACCCTGAAAATAAACTAGAATGGTTCCATATTTAATGCAAGGGAAGCCCACAAACTGAAAATCAGTAGAATCAGACTGGAAGCTGCATTTAAAAAGATCCAGTCCTTCAATGCAATCCAGAGTAGAGCTGTGATAAGGGATTAGAAAACATTCCAGAAGCTATGTTTTGTTTGCTTTCCCTATCATGTTTATCTGAAACGATCTAAAACCTCAACTAGTTTGACACATCACAGTAGTTTCTTTTCATATAACTTAACAGTTTAAAGTCCCCTTAGGTTTTTTTCTATAAGCAGGCAACTGTTTTATTTTGGGTGGACTCTTAACATACTGCAACAACCATTCTATCTGCTACAGTCAAGTGATCTTTATGGGATGAGATTATTGCCCTTTCTATACTGACAGGGGCCACCCTTTCTTTTAGGGCCCTTATACACATCTTCTAGCACCAGTCTGCTTTGAGCAGCAGAAGAGCCTAACTCTTTTAAACAGATCTCTCCCCAGGTCTGTATTCCCCAGGTCTCTGAAACTGTCACTTTTCCTAAGAGGTCTGTAAGGGGCATGCATAAGCGCACCAACATGCCTACCATCCCTGTCCTACTGTCCCCATTTATTCATATCCATTTTCTGTATTCATAATCACATTTATACTTATATCTGTTATCTTATACATGTTTGACAAATAAAATAAGCCCTACATGTTTTACTTCCTATGTGTTTAACAACAGGATTCCTCTTTTATCTCATACTAAAAATGAAAATTTAATGGTAAATTTCAAGAAGTTCTTAGGGGTACACTTAAGATGTTTTTTTTTTTTGAAGGGGCTACAAACATAGCTCCCTCTTTCTCGCATGCACACTCATCTCTGTGTGATTTCTTTTCAGGGGCTGACTCAGCAACCTACATAACTGAGAGACAGACGTTACCTCATGTGTGTAAGTACGTAGGGGAACTCCAAAAGCTCTAGCTAGGCCAAAATCGGCTAGTTTGATGGCTCCCATTTCATTTATGAGCAAATTCTGTGGCTTCAGGTCTCTGTGGATAACTCTGTGAGAATGACAGAAGCTTACACCTTGTAACAGCTGGTAAAGATAGCTCTAGAAAGAAAAAGTTCAGAGAGCACATATGAAGAAACTGTAAGGTTGACACATCATTTCCTAAGCAAAATAGCAATAGCACTTAGACTTACCCGTATATACAGCTTCACAGTGTTTTATAACCCTCCCTAAGCGGTTTACAGAGTGAGCATATTGCCCTCAACAATCTGGGTCCTCATTTTGAGGACCTTGGGAGGCTGAGAGCCAGTGAGGATCGAATTGCTGCCAGTCAGCAGAATTAGCTTGCAATACTGCATTCTAACCACTGCGCCACCACGGCTCCTATGTTGTATCTCAAAATTCTGCTACCATATATGGGCTTCCAAAATAGTGACAGCTACTAAGTGATAGCAAAGGGTTAGAATAGAATATCTATCTTAGCTGCCACATGGTGATTGTCTACATTTTTTGCTAACTTCATCTTAATTAGCAAACAAAATAAACAGATTCCAGGTTAGTACCTTTTTTAGCCCTGGAGAATGACACTATTCTCCTTCAAAAAACAATTTGGGTGGTCTGGAGAAGCATGATGGGCACTGTAATTCTGGGAGAAGGGCCTGGAATAAAGCTTTTCCTCACTCTGTGATGGCCCAAGTGATGGCCCAAGATCATGAATCTGATTTTAGGCAGGACTAAAACTCACCATCACCTGATTTTTAACCTAGTGTTTTTACACCCAGAAGCAGCATTTACTTAATTCTGGTTTCAGATATATTTTTCCACACTGAGAATTACATATAATTTGAATAAAGACAATGTTTATAGGCTTTTCAGATATTATATGCATATCAACATTCTACGGCCCTTTCCCCTTAAATAACAGCTTCAGGATAACATTTTATATTAAAAAAACAGTATGAGGTAAAGCTGTTCAGTACTTTTGCACAGCTGCTACTTTTGCAATGGCAGATTCCTGAAATCTTTTTTTTCCTTCACAGTTAAAAATGAGTTTCTAAACACGGGTTGGGAATCCATGTAGATTTGAAAGGAGATGCAATTGGAAGTGCAATCTCAGCAGGAAGAATAAAGATTAAGTATTTAATTCTTCCCATAACAACTTCATAACTGCTGTCAAACTTTCTATCATGAGTCAGAGGAAAAAAGAATAAAGTATATGTCAAAGATTTTGCAACATTCCAGGTAATAGGAACTGGGAACCTCTTTGACTCAAGAATCACATGGGCTACCAGCTGGTCAGTTAGGAGCCACAAACAACCAGGGCCACATAGTCAGCCCTATGAGGTGCACCAAATCAGAAAAATAAATTCATAGGTATACTAAAACTATACTTTATTGAGCCAGGCTATGGTAACAGAATCTTGCAAGTCAACCTGTGGCTTCTCTTCCTTCCCACTTATACCCCAGAGAGTTTGGGGGGGGGGGGGAGGAAGTCTGTCTTTTTAAAACACTTTCCTGCCTCCTTGGCTCAATGCATATTTCTGCACCTGTTGCTCTCTTAATGGCTTCTATGTGGTTTCTCCAAGATTACCTCCCTGGGTTCCTACAACCATACATACAGATATACAGATATATACTGTACAATCACCCACCCACCCCATCTTCTTTTTCCTCTTCCTTGACTGAATAGTCCTTTCCTGCAGCTTCCAAGACATCTAACTGTATAGCTGGTGGGGTACTATGACATTCCTAGGAATGTGTCAGTCGTTTTCCTGCAGGCAGACAGAAAGTACTGTAGACTGCAGTGGGCCAGAGAGAAGATTGTTGGTCCATATGAGTTGTAGGTTGAACATCCAGGTTGCAGAGGAACAATCTAAAAGTAGTTTGAAAGTGTGCTAGCTAATTGCCAGAGACAGATAACGGATAGTTCTCCAGATAAAGCCCCATGAGGGAGGGTATTTAAGCCAACTGCTACCTTGACTAAGCTTAGAGGAAGCTCTCCTGTACGAGATGAGTCCATGTACTTTTTAAGATCTTGATTCAAATATTCAAAGACTAAGTATAACTTCTTCTGATTATGTACTACGTCAAGGAGCCTGGAAAAAAAATTAAGCATAGTGACTTGAGTATTTAGATTTAGATAAAATATGTAAGCATGATTACTGCAAGCTCTTCAATAAAGTAGAAGGAGAATCAATATAAGAGGGTGATTACAGTGCCTTAAAATGAAGGAAAATCCAATCTGAAATCTTTACAGGAAACTCACTGGGTGACCTGGGTCAAGTCTCTCACCTCTCTGAGTTTTTATAATTGATGTTATGATTGTTTGCCACCCAGTGTCACTTTTCTGAGATGGGCAGCTATAGAAATTGAATATATATCTATATCTATATAATAACAACAAAGGAAAATTGTGCAAGCTAATATGGCTTCTTTGGAGGCAGGGGATAACATCATAATACACAAGTTAAACATCTAAGAGTTAGGTTAGGGTCTATTTTTTCATATATGAATAAATGTAATATTGGCATTGCTATCTGTGAAAATACTTGATATTCATAGAATATATCCTAACAGATATAAAGACCAATAGCTTTTCTTATGAAAATCAGAAATGAAGAGGTGATAAGCTCCCTGGGAAAGCCAAGGGAAATCATCAAAACCATAAAAAAGCGAAAGTTAGAATATTTTAGACATGTGATATGACACCCACAAAAATACGGCATACTTCACTTAAGGAAAGATTGAAGGCAAATGAGGTCCAACAGAAGAAGAACATCATGGTTTCAAAATCTAAGGGATTGGTTTGGACAAAACTCGACAGCACTTTTTCATGCAGCTGTTGATAAAAATAGGATTGCCAACAGGATCGCCAATGTCCAACGATGGATATGGCACCAGAAGAAGTTTTTCTTACCTCACTATATTTGGATGTTTCAATTCTTTTAATAGTGAGATTTCTCTGATTGCTGTACTAGGTACTCCTTCTGTCTCCCTGCGGGGGGAAAAGATATTTTATGATGAAGCAATCCCAATCTTTCTAAGGAATGTTATGGGCAGGTTAGTTCATCATCCTCAACTTCTATGGGGATTGTCACATGATTGATCACAAATTCCATCCATGGATTTAATTAAAGTTATAACTACTCTCAATCTATAAATCCCCATCTGTCAAGATGAACCATCACCCCATAAGTTTAAAAACAGGGGACCTAGAAAGTAGTGGATTAGTTCTGGGGATGCACAGACTTGTTATTGAGGGGCTTAGAACACAAAGCAAGAGAGGAAGTCTGCCAGGGAGAATTTAATTTAGTAAGTTTCAGAACCTTTTGAAGTACCTATAACATATTAAGAATTCTTATGGTCAGACTGTTAATTATTAATTATTGATACATTGCTTGAAGCAGCCACACTTTTATAGAAATAATGCCAGGGATAAAAAAATATTTTTTCAAATTAAGATTCAGCATGACTGTGCACATCCTGATAGAGAAGATTTGTTCACTATTTGAGATGATCAGAAAGACTGTTCCTGCAGAAAGGTATCTCAATTATTCCACTGCTATGAAACGAACATAAAGGGCATAGTATAATAAAATAGAATAGAATAGAATTCTTTATTGGCCAAATGTGATTGGACACACAAGGAATTTCTCTTGGTGCATACTCTCTCGGTGTACATAAAAGAAAAGATACATTCGGCATGAGTCATAGGGTACAACACTTAATGA
>JANHFM010004644.1:73581-90907 GCA_032468115.1 Grayia smithii | reverse complement strand
GTATTGTGAGCCGCCCAGAGTCCTCTGGGAGATGGGCGGCATATAAATACAACTAATAAATAAATAATAAATAAATATAGAAAAATAATCTACTATATTATAATCTACAAATCTTTGCCTATATGCTATAGTAGTATATTATGCTGTTTGTTAACATAGCTTTGTAAACGAGTGAGGTTATACAGTTGAAATGTTAAGGTCCCTTTGGCTTTATTCCAGTACCATTCCTGATCAGAGAACACCAGTTGCTTCAACTCACAGTATCAGCAGTGCAACTACACCCGATCGCATCCGATTTCCAAGAGGAACTGCCAGTCGTAGTACTTTCCATGGTCAGCTTAGAGAAAGGCGCACTGCCACCTATAATGGACCTCCTGCGTCACCTAGTTTATCTCATGAGGCAACACCACTTTCACAGACACGAAGTAGGGGCTCCACTAATTTGTTCAGTAAATTGACTTCAAAGCTGACTAGAAGGTATGTATTTTTTAAAGAATCACAAACTAAGTTACAATTACAGGAATTTTCAGTACTGAACAGTTACGCTTATATACATGTGGCATTTTTATGTGTCAGTGATTTTTTTTTCTGTAACTTTTTTGAAGTTAAATATTGACTATAAAAATATGGAAATTATAGATCAAGTTCAGGAGCATTACTTTGCTCCTCTCAGACAAATGTTACCCTAAAATGGATAACACAGTAGGTTTTCATCCTGCAAAGAGAACTGTAGTGGTGAAAGCTAATTAAAACAACCCTTTTAAACAGTGTGAACTATGATGTAGAACATCTGCTGTAATGTGGCATATTTTAATGAATAGGAGTGTATTCCTATTCATTAAATAGAAATGTGCCTGGATCAGTTGGATTCAGGATTAGCTTTGATGGAACTGAATGAAACATGCACGTTTCCGGTACTTTGCTTCATGCATAGTCAACAATTGATCAGGATGGAACTATATTGTTCCAGATAAGGAGAATACTGTTCGCTAAAGAGAGGTAGGAGGAGAAAGTGCTGAGAAGATTGGGGGATGGCAGGCTAAGGAGACATACCAAGTGGTGATATTGGTGTTGGCTGAAGGGAATCCCCTAGGAAAATTGGGAGGCAGACAGGCAAGGGAAATATGTGTGCCAAATTGTAATTTAGGAAATCTTACCAACAGAACCTTTTTTCGGGTAACGTTTCTGAAATGTTGCCTTTTCGCTGTTTATCTATTTAGTGGTTTTATTGTGATTCAGCTCTGTAGCATATCACAAGAAAAGGAGAACTTTCTCAAAAGGCACAACATACAGGACACAAAGATTTAAATATAGATACCATGTTAATGTTCAGTGCTTTAGACTTGTAGAGACAGAAGCAGATGGATTGGACAGTATAGGTGCTATATAGCCTCAAACTGAAAATCTGAGAGTTCCAATCATAACATTTTTTTACAACTTCTTGTCTACTTTCAAATAATTAAAGTTACAGTTGCGGATTTTACAAGAAGCGTGACAAAGAGAATTGTTTCTGTTGGCATTTATCTTTGTTTGGAATTATTGATTACTAGGAGCTGCATCTCCAAAATTCCCATGTTTCAGAGATCCCAGTTGCAATTAATTAAACAAATGGGTAAAGTCCATTCCATAGTTGTAGAACAGGGCTGTCAAACTCCTGGTCCATAGGCTAGATGAGTCACGCACTGGCCACACCCACGCCCTGTTTAGCGAAAGGGGAAAAAGTCCCAATATGTCACGTGACGTCACCATGATGATGTGAGTTTGACACCCCTGTTGTAGAAGATGTTTTGCAAGCAGAAGATACCAAGTTCTATCTTCAATACTTCCATGTAAATTTGAATGCCTGTGGCATTTCATATATATTAACTGACGTGTTTTTTTCACTGAAAAATCTCCAAATGCTCCTCAGCTGTTTTCTCTAAGAGAGTTTTATTGTTCCACCATTGCTTAGATCATTTTTATGATGCCTAATTAGGGTTTAAACCACATGTGCAATATTAATCTTTGCCTGTACTGATGCATTGGATATCCAATATAAATCTTATGACTGATGAAAAAGGGAAGAATCCTATTCATTTGGAAGAGGGAACTTGGACATGGAGTATGGATAAAAGAGAATGTTTGGAGTTCTGTTAACAAAAGTTAAGAGCTCTGTGGAGGATTTTTTTGGGCCATATAGTTAATTTCTTTCATTGAATAGCAGAGGTTTTACTTTTTAAAAGTCGTTTTAGTCCAAAACTGGAATGTGCAAAATTCAACAATTTGGGAATTAAATGTTTTGTTCCTAAGTAGGCAAATATTATATATCCCTGAGTTCCCATTGTATCTGAATTTTTTGAAGAATGTCTGTAAACATCCTGAAATGTGCATGGTACTTACCTATATGCTCAGTATTTCAATCCACATCTACACTCTTGAATCATACATAAATAGTTCTATAATTTATTGGCATACTTTTTAAGCAAAGTCCTTTGACTAATTAATCATATTTGTAGAACCTTGATGTACATATATGTTGCCATGTTCAGAATGTACATTCAGGAAGTAGTATTTTTATACATAGTTACCAAAGATGTAACCAAAGATGTAACATTATTTCTGCAAGTGATCAGAGTTATGTATACAACTGACCAAATATTTAACTTTCACTCCAAAATGTAGTATTTTTAATGATCCCTACATATTTTCCAAACCATCATCCTTTGTCTATATATTTTTACCCTACAAAGTTTAGGCATTTAAAGCATTAAACAAAATATGGGTGTTTTATCTTATTCGAAATATTTGTGATTCTGTCCTTGAAAAATAGAAAAAAGTAGTAGATTTAGGTCATATAATGAGGAAATAAATTGGAAAAATACATTCTTCTTTTTTTCCCCAAGTCCCTAGTGCTTTAAAATATACTGCTTTAAATGTAGATATTTGCTCATAGGGAGAAGCAGGCAGAAATGATTAAATCACTCCTATTTAAATCACCTGAATCTCAAGCTCAGGGAATGTAGAGGAAATTCAGAAAAAAACTACATGTCAGTTTTTTCCATCTAGTTTTTCATGACTTTTTTCTTCTTGAGTGCCTACTGAGATCTTCTGTTATGATAATATTGTAGAGAGAATCAGCATTTGTGGGTTGGTGAAGCAAGTCGTCTTCCACCTGCCTCCTCTGAGGGCTGATACCCTTTGTTTTTATATTGTCTTCCAGAACATGTGCTTACTGTCCATAGTGATCTATTGCAACAGTATACAGTAATACACTGTCCTAATTTAATGTTTTTGGTTAATGATAAAATATAGAAAGTAGAAGTGACACAAAAGCATTCTGCTACTCAGAAGAGGTCCTAGATCAGCTGTTGATAAGAACTAGGAGCACCAGAGAAGAAAAATGTTGAAATCTCATACTGAAAGGCCATCCATTTCAATAACAATTTTTAATTTAATTAATGAATGTGAAGTGTTTCCATATTCAGCTAGACTTATCCTGTGTCTCACACAATGAATAGATTTTCAGTTTATTTCATAATAACCCATTTGTTAATTATTATTTTGGCTTTAATTTCTTTTAGAAACATGTCATTCAGGTTTATCAAAAGGTAGGATTTTATTCATATTTTAAGAACCAGCTCTTGCAATTAACACCAAATTTGGCTTTCTAGCCTTGATTTTTCTTTTTTAAAATGAAACAACACTAAACCTTCTGCTGAGAACTAAATACTTTTCATGAACCCAAGAAAATAAAATAAAAAACTTCATATTAACTAATGATAATCCCTGTGGACTCCTGAATAATGAGATGCAAAGCATGCCTTGTGCGCTTTACTTACTTCAATAGTTCCAAAAATAATTTTATTCTTTATACTAATATACTTAGCATGCTTGTGATTGGAGATTGATGTTTGGTGATACTGATTTAAACAAGTAATGTACAAGAAACAGGTAAGTAACTCAGAACTTGCTTTATTATTCACATTTTAGTTTCAGTACCTTGTAAATTTCCACTAATAATACATTCGGAAGCAAGTTATAATTTGCAAATAAACTGTTACTATTGACAATGACAGTGTTAAATATCTTCAAAATTTTCAGAATATGTGTGTGTGTGTGTGTGTGCGCATTGGTAAAAATGGAAGGTGGTATTTCTGCCGCTTGTTTGATATTGATGAATATGTTGATCAGAAAAGGAGAAATAAAGAAGCTGTTGCTTCCTATTTTTCTCCCTTGTCAGTTTGCAGCCAGGAAGAGCTTGTTGGAGCTTGCCTGAATATTCTGCAAGTTTGAGAAGGATTTTTCATACTCCTTGGTTTAAGAAAAAGTGGAATGTAGCTTACTGCATGTATGTGTAATTAGAGCTGGTTGGTTCACTGTCTTTGCCATTTGCAAAATTAGTCATCAGTTAGCGCATATTTTTTGTTACTGCCTTCATTCTCTTCAGCCTCTCTTCATACGCTTTGCTTCAGATTTTTCTCACTGAGAGCTTCTCCACTTTCACATGGACTGCATTCAGTCCATATGCATTATAAGCAGAGTTTTCTTACGCAATAGAAGTTGCCTTTGCTTTTTTTCCCCTCTCCTGGCCGCTGGATAGCCTCCCAGTACTACTGAGTAGGAAGAAGGGAGAATTCATTCTATTGGCAAATACACATTCAGTGTTTGATAAATACAACAGTTAAGACTGTTAGACTATTTTGCATATATAGTTGTCAGCTTGCAGTGGTCTGCATTGTTAGCCCTTGAGGTTTTCAGCTAAATGTAGATAATTTAATGACTGTTCAAAGTTACAATGGTGCTGAAAAAAAGTTACTTACGAAAAGTCCTCACACTTACAACCGTCACAGCATCCCTGCGCTCAAGTGATAGCAATCCAAGCAACTGGCAACCCCTCATATTTAAAGCAGCTGCAGTGTCCTCAGATCGAGCGATTGCCATTTTCGACTTTCCTAGCTGCCTTCCAACAAGCAAAATCTACAAGGAAGGCAGTGGCAAGGTTGCATGTCAGTCATGTGATGTCTCACTTAACAATCATAGTGATTCACTTCATGACTGTGGCAAAAAATGTAAAATTGGGTGCAATCACATTGATGCCTCACTTAACAACCACACCACTTAATGGCAGATTTTCTGGTCCCAATTGTGGTCATCAGTTGAGGACCACCTTTAGATTGAATTCAGCCATTGTTCTTGCAAGCCCAGATAACATTGGAAGAGTTACATAATTAAAGTTATCGTCAATGTGCATCTCAGGAGGCATAGGTGTTGCTTATTTCACACAACAAATGAAACGCACAAGTCTTCAGTAAGAACAGTATTCCCCAATATTTGCAGTTACATTCAAAGTCATGAAGTGGCATGTTTTCTGTAGACATTGCTTTTTATTTTTCTATGAGAGCACCTTTGTTAATTAGGCCACTGGATTTTCAGAATAATCTTGAATGAAAGTGTATAATCTTTTTGAGACATTTCATTTCAGTTTTTGAGACAAAAATATACAAATGTAATGTTACATTCCAGCACATAAAACTACTCCTCCTTTCTGTAAAATTACTTAAGACCTCTCCCCAGTAGCAGAACCATTTCAAATACAATTAAAATTTATTTTGCTTTAACTTGTGTTGTCTTCCATATATTTCCCCAGTGGTGTCTGCATCGTAACAGCCTTGTCTGACTTTTAGTGTAATTTTATATAGCTGTTCTGGTAGTAGCAGATAGAGGCATACTTGTTTTGACTTAAAAGTAAATACATTTTATTTTGTTAATAGAGTATAAACCCAGTGAATATTTTAGCTTTGTTTATAACTTTCTAGCACTCCTTTTTAACCCCCCATGAAGTAATAAAAATATAAAAATCTATTAAAACATCTTTTTTAAAAGAAGCAACAGAACAGCAGTAGATCACCAAGAGAAAAGACTGTCTAAAAAGCACTTTTGATTCTGTATTGAGTATTTATAACTTTAATTTTAGTACCTTCTGCTTGCATTGTTGTCAATTACAGCTTAATTACAGCATAAAAGCTATCTGATTTTGTGGCCACCATATGCCAGTTTTTAAATTATAAATTCCTCTTAGGTTGTCCTTACCATGTGAGTTAACTGCTTAATTTATAATGTTTACCATATATCTTGCATCACTATTTAACAAACTAACAGAATTTACCAGTGCAAGTGTTCTTGCATAACACAGTGCCAAAACAATAAATTAAAGCCAAAGATCATATTTCTTATTTCTCTTTTGCTATCTTCCAGTATATTTTCCTTTTCTAAGACACAGTGCAAATTAATGGAAGAAGTTATATTACTATTGTTATGTTATAGACCAGTACTTCTAATATTAAAACATTAATTTCCCTTTTAATTGTTCTATAGAATGCTACTTTCAAATGGTATAGCTCTGCAGAATGGACTTAACATTTGGATGGAGCTCTAGATTACATAGTTAAAAATCATTACAGATTTAATACATAGTGCACTGCACTGCAAAAAGAAATAAGTTTAGTTTTCACAGATTAGTGAAATAATTCAGACTTTCATACCAATCAGCTTTATTTTCATACAGCAGCCAGCCAGCCTTTTTAGAACATATTTAGATGCTGCCTTGCAGCCTTGTTTCCTGTACAAAATATAATATAGAATTTCACCTGAATATGTTGAGCCAATCAAATATATATATTATTGTTATTATATTTTATACTGACTTTTGAGGTAAAACTTTCTATATCAGTGTGACTAAAATTCCACACAAAGCTGTGACAGTTCCACAATTAGTGATTTGGATAAGATCTGTATATAGACTTTGCCAGCATACTTTCAGTCCAGTATCTCAAACTTCTAAAAATGATATAGCTAGCTCTGAACTTACAGTGCCAAGAAAGGATTTCTTCCTTATTATTCTGTTAGCTATTTATCTATCCATTGGTAGTAATTTTGTCGTAGAAATTTATTTTAAAGACTAGCTTTAATATATGTCTTTTTAAAACCATATATTCATTAGAAAAGATCACGGTGGCTCAGTGGCTAAGATGCTGAACTTGTCGATCGAAAGGTCAGCAGTTTAGTGGTTCGAATCCCTAGTGCCATGTAATGGAGTGAGCTCCCGTTACTTGTCCCAGCTTCTGCCAACCAGCAGTTCGAAAGCACGTAAAGTAGAAAAATAGGGACCACCTTTGGTGGGAAGGTACAGCGTTCTGTGCACCTTTGGCATTTATTCATGCTGGCCAAATGACCACAGAGACGTCTTCGGACAGCGCTGGCTCTTCGGCTTTGAAATGGAGATGAACACCACTCCCTAGAGTCGGGAATGACTAGCATATATGTGCGAGGGGAACCTTTACCTTTACCTTATCATTATATAGTAGAGGGTTAAAAGATTGGTTTCAATTGAAGGGAATCACTATAATTTCAAATTTGCTATAGTCTTTTTTTTAAATATTTTTTATCTGTAATTTTTTCTCTTTTTGCTATTTGCATAATGGTGAATTTTCCCCGTAGAGTCGGGAACAACTAGCACATATGTGCGAGGGGAACCTTTACTTTTATCTTATTAATTAGAAAATATAGAAGGTTAGTTGAGATTCTTGTTTCACACCCAATTTCTTTTCATATCTTCTTGAAAAAATTAAGACTTATTTTTCTTGTATTATTTCTATTTTCTTTAAAGATTTATTGTTAACAGGTATTCTAAGTACATGAAATTACAGAATAATAAAATTTCTAGCTGAAAATATGGATACTGTGAATAGCAATTATCAAATTGACTATAAAATTTTCTTTATTGAAGAAATAAAGATTTGCTGCTAAAATTCTGGGAAGAATAAAACACAAATATAAGGTGTTTCTATTAGCTTATCTTAAACTGAAATGAATTTTTATTGCTTTAATTTTTTTCCTTCCTATCTAGCATCTTCTTCAAGTAATTGAATCTTTTACAACCAACTTGTTTCTAATATCTCTAGAATATCTCAAACAGTAAAAATACCTGAGGCTTCCCAATATAATTGATTAGACAAAGGCATGTTTTATATCCTGACTGTACTGATTATTTCAGTGTTTAAATCCAAGCAGTAAATTGCAATTAAATTGAATGAGATTTCAGTGTGTAGTGTTCTGCCATCATTATTTGTGCTAGTGTAAGATTTGTCTTCTCTTTCCTGCTTTCTTTGTGCTTCGGCATTGTTTTCATTGAGGCTCCCGACTGAATATGAGAGGAATGGGAGATATGAGGGCTCAAGGTGAGGGAAAAAATGTTTTTTGCTTAAAATGTTAACTTAGATTAGTATGTCTCGTTCTCCCTTCGTAAGGGTGTTGGTGGTGTTGGTGGCGGTGACCCAAGTATCTGAAACCCAAAATGCCTCCTATCTGTGAAACTGTGATTAAGTCATTCAAAGCACATGATTCTGATTTCTCATGCAGGTCTAGACCTACTTCCACATCCTTAGAAAGAATCCATGAACTTAGCTGCAATGTAATAAATCAGCTCTAAGAGATCCAGCAGGTAGTTTGCTGCTAGAGAATGCTCTCTGTTTAGCTTCAGATTGTCCCGAAAGGAAGCTACTTTCATTGCCAGATAAAGAAATTGCCAGTTCAGATCCTAGGATGGGAAAACATCCTGCCATAGAAGCAGTTTCATGTGACTGGGATTTAATCACAGAAATGTCTGCATCAAGGGCTTTGAATGATGAGCTAATATTTTTTACATACATTCATAGATTTTATTGGCCTTAAAAAAACCCAACCACCACCACCTCTAGAATCCTGTTAGAAAATACCACATGTTGAGAAATTAAATGAAATGTAGTTGTTTTCTTGAATGCCACAGTGTTATCTCGGAAGCATTTGGTGCAACTCTGATTCCATGCACAAAACTTAACAGTACTAGATAACTTTATTTTTTAGAATTTAGGTGATTAATGCTTTTCAGAAGGGCATGGCAATTTTTCACAAGATCAAGAAGCAGAAGAGTATGAACTTGAACTTCTAAAAATTTCTGTGACCTCATTTTTTCTTAGCTTATCCCCAAAGAATAAGGGAATTGGGTTGGGAAAGGAATGAGGCCATTTGTCATATAGAACCAAATGTATTTTTACCACAAGACTATAGTCCAGTGAACAAAAACCTTAACAGATGCTGGTGTAAATTGAACCAGATTGCAGTTTACAGTTTTAATTCTAATTCTAATCTTCCTATATATACAGTAAAACAGTTTTGGAATATGTATGCTAATTTTGCTGTTTTTCTGGAGCAAAACATAAATGGCAGTTTTGACCCATACAAATATGAGTGATAATTTATAAAATAATATGATAAACCTGTATTACTAATGTAAAACATGAAAAATTATCATCTGTTTATTTTTTTAAAGAAAATACAAATTTTTTAAGTCTGAAGTCATCTTCTAGCAATTATAAACTTTTAAGGAGACTTTTCTAATAGGTTCAGAGTGCAGCACCAACTTATTGTGCTCTCCCTAAAGAGTAGTGTAGTTGTTCCTTAAAAACCCCAATTCCCAATGTTGTATATTTCCTTCAGTATACTCTATAACATTTAGCATAGGCAAGCCTATTTGTTTGGTATTCTCTGAGGATAGGAATATGACCAATAAGGGAAAAAGATTTGGAGCAGAGAAGTTGCAGCAAAGTAATATGCAATAGCATAGTAACACTTCCATTTGCAGCCCCTACCTCACCCACATAATATCTGCTTTCGGGAGGAAGTAACTGTGGCTTTAGCTTTATAGGGCTCTGTCTAATTCATGTGTTTGCTAAACACTAACCTAAGCTTTTTAATACTGATAGAAGAATGTTTTTAATAATGCATGCCTCAAAAGACAATAGTTTTTACTAACAGCAATTTCCAGGTTCATCCGTGAATACTGAAACTTGATTTCATTTCAGTCGTAACGTGGCTGTTGATCAGAAGGATGACAGCAAGGAAGCCAAACCCCGTTCACTACGATTTACTTGGAGCATGAAAACTACCAGTTCAATGGATCCTAACGATATGATGAGGGAAATTCGCAAGGTCCTGGATGCCAATAATTGTGACTATGAACAGAGGGAACGTTTCTTGCTTTTCTGTGTCCATGGGGATGGCCATGCAGAAAACCTTGTGCAGTGGGAGATGGAGGTGTGTAAGCTACCCAGACTGTCCCTGAACGGAGTTCGCTTTAAACGGATATCAGGAACATCCATAGCTTTTAAAAACATTGCTTCCAAAATTGCCAATGAATTAAAGCTGTAATGAGAAGAGCAATCGAGTTTGTAAATTAAGTAGCAAATTCAAGTGTTTTTGTTTTGTTTTTGAGGACACCAATGGTCATGTATAGAATACTTAGGGCAATAACTTCTGCATCTTCTGGATCGTGATATTAAAACAAAACAGTTCAGACAAGCTGCTGAGCTGGGAGGGAAGTTGGACTTTTTTTATAAGTGCACTACAGCATTAAAGTTGCTTATGTAAAATATTCCCTTCTGCTTTATTTCCATTGCTTTGAGTCTTGACAAACAATCTGAAACACACCATGTATACATTTGGATATTCCTCCTGTTGTGTGGATGTGTGAATGTACAGTATGTGTGTACAATTATAATATAAAAGTATTATATGTAAACAATTCATTTATAGCATCAGAACTGTACCAGTACCTCTTCCAGGTTAATTTTGGTGCTAAAATTGAAATGGCCACGGTGAAAGTCCTTAAGAATACTAAATAATCAGTAAACACAAGTTTCACAGTTCATTGTTGTGTTTAAGATTATGAAGGTTTGGGTTTATGGGTGTGAACATTGTTCCTGTGTTTTTTTTAAATTAATTTTCATGAGATGATTTAAATCCCCCCCCCCAATCATTCTTTCTTTTCTTTTGCCTATTTATTATTATTTAAGTCTGAAATCAGTTTAAATTACTTAATTATGATGAAAATTGTGGGAGAAGTGCTTCAAGGTTACATGTTTTTTCCTTTGCTAAGTGGGTTGAGCATTTTATGCTCACCTTTTTTTTTTTCTAATACACATTATAATTTTTAAAATTTTACTTGAAAAGTTTGTTCTCAACTCCCATTCATTTCAGTGGAGCTGGTACAGGGAAAATTTGTTGCTAATGAAATACTGTAGAAACAGCCTGAACAATTGATATAAATTTTGCATTTAGGCTACCTTACAATAATGTATTTTGAAGTAAAAAATATATATTCAGACATTTCTAGTGTGAAAGGAATTCCTATGGCAAAATAACTGGGCCAGATCAGCAAAAAATGATCAAGAGAGAGAATTCTTGAATTCCAGAAATTTAACTTTCTTGTACATATTGTACAATGACTGATAATGTTAATCATAAACAAAACACTATCAGCATAGTTTATAAAAGTGAAAAAGTATGACCTGTCCAGTCAGGATTTATGTTTCATTTGGTCTTTCCCAATTGTTTGCTGTCCAGATTCTGAAATTGGTTATGCAGGCTGGGAATTATGGGAATGGTAAAAAAAAAACAACAACCTAGGGATATTAAAGGATTGAGGAAAGCTATTCTAAGACTATCTCACATGTTTCAATTTTGTCAGAGGCTTAAACTTCCTTAAAGCCTTGTTGCTGGTCCAGTCTTCCTTTATCATCAATTGCATCTATATAGCAAATTCTTCCCTTAGAGACAGAAAGCTGTTGAGTGGAGAGGATTGCCTGTCAGTGACATGATAGCTCATAATTTTCATTTGGAAATGCTTCTGTAAATCTGAACAGGTTTTTATGCTCTCTTGCACAGCTTCATATTTAAAAATATTTTAGTCACAATGCACTGGAGTTTAGAAGGGGGTTATAAATGGCTTAAATCTTTGTTGTTATACTGGGTACATAAATCCAATCCCTGAACCTTTATCTAAACTTCTGTTTTCTAAGCTTGTAACAAAGCTTCAGACATTCAGTGTAATTACGATGACTAAAACACTTTTAAAGAAGGCTTGCTGATCCTGCATTGCGGTGATACTAAGCAATTTTAGGGTGTACTCTACATGAATTGGCTGTAACTATCTGCCTTTTTCAAATTGCTATCTCCTTTGCTAGTCCTTAGTAAATTGGATATGTTTTGTCTAAATCGAATCATAGGATGATATAATCTTTTCTGCTGATTGAACCAATGCCTTTTGATTCAAATTTGATAGGCTCTTAAATTATCATGTATTAGATTTATGGTCTGGCAAAAAAGTCATTTAAAATGTAGTGAATTGAATTATAATATTTCATTTGGAGGCACCCAACTAAAATTCAATCCAGAATGGTAATACAGAATACTGAATGTTCCAGACATTTTTCATCTATGTGTAATTCTCCCTTGAAACTTTGTAAAGATGTTATATTAATCCTGCATTGCTGTAGTATAGCACAAAGTGACTGACTTCTGTTTTTTTTTTAAAAAGAGAAAAGAAAAGAACAGTATTCTGTAAAGAGATTCAATTATAACAATTGTTCAACAGTGGCTATAGCAAGTACTGATTCTCCATTTTGTCAAAGCAATAAATAACATTTCAGGGCAATTATTTAAAACTTCAGGTGAGTATCCATCTGTCCTGTTACCTTTCCTGTTTAAATCTTTTTAAGCTAATTGAACTTTTTAATGCATAAAAATTGCCCATTTTTATATTGTACTGAAGAGAGCCAGGCCAAAAGTGAGAAGTAAAAAGGATGTTTCAAGATGATAATATATATTCTTTAGAGTCTGCAGACTTGCTGAATGAGATTTTACCATGTTCATAATTTCTGTGCTGAAAGGTATTCTGCAATACAAACCTTCCGGTGATGCTATAGGTTTTCTAATAAATTTGTCACCTGCCATAACTTGTTTCTATTTGTCAGTAACATATATTGTACTCATCTTAATTTTGAATTCATTCAAAGGTATAGAATTTTAAAGCACCTAATTAACTAAAGATTCCACTGTCTACTACATAATTCACCCAATGTACTAGCTACTGTTTATTCTACCAGGGGATACATTGGGATGCTTGTCTTTGCAGTATGATGGAGTCATCTTATATACATAGACATTGGAAAGGAAAATAGCTTCTGCCTATTGTAAGAGCATTCTTGCTACTCATTCTTAAGAGGCAGCTTTTTTGGAAATGCTATTATTGCCAGAGAAACTCAAAATCTTGTTTACCCCACCACTGTACTTTCTTTTTCTGGGCTTCCTGTTTGAATTGAATCCTAAGTATAGTTCAAATGTTAATAATGTCATTTCCAATTTGCTGTTTGAATATGTGTTCAATGCCTATGTTTAGTTGATCCAGTATCTGATACTGCTTGGGATATATAATTTTGGGAAGAATGAGATAATATTGGTTGAAACAAATAATTACATTAAGCCAAATATTCCTTAACACTGGCTCTGCTTTAACTTTATACTGTAGCTATATAAAAATATTGTTTCCTATAAAAGTATGAAAAGCTGTGAGGCATTCAGTCAAGAAACCTATCAAGGTTTAGTTTCCCACAATGGTCTATCAATTGTATAAATCTCAGTGGCAGGTATAAAAACAACAAATGTTGATCACTATCTATTAAGTGCTGGTATTCTGAAGCGCTGCCATTCTCAGTTTAGTTTTTATCAGATGCTATGACTATTAGAATATTCTGAATAGTATATTGAACATGACAATATACTTGTTTTTTTAATGAAATCATAGCACTAGAATACAGAAATGAATGCAAAACCCCAGTATATTCCAGAATTTAAATACCTATTTCCTAGTGTTAAGTCTAATGAAGGCTTATGCAAAAAGTCCAAAACACCTGAATACTGCAAGTTGTCCCTAGGTGTCATAATACTTGAGTGAAAATGGATTTTTCTTATAAATCTGCACCATACAGTTCTAGTTTTCTTATTCAAAGTCAGTTTTGGATTTTACCTTTTTAAATAGGTGTCCTTCAATGATTTGGTTACATCACTACTTATTTCCAAATTCATGTGGAAGCTAGATGGGTCCATTTACATGTAGAACTATGGTAGCATAGTCAGTGATCCAAGTCTCAACACATGAATTAGGAATTTTTGCATTTATGTTGTAGCATCTACTTAAATTACTCAGTCTATGTGTTCCTTAGTCATTGCTTTCTTGGCAGAAGCTACTCCAATTCTTTTTCAGCAGGTTTTGTGTATTATACCAATAAAAGAGAATACAAGTAGCTCAGGGTTTAACTATGGAGTCCTTGGCACTCTCTGAGCTTGGTTGTTTGCTAGTAGATATTTCATTGACTATTACTAGCACTGATAATAGCTAGTCTCAACATCTCAAGTAAACAACCAAGCTCAGCAAGTATCAAGGATTCTACTTATATATTCTGATTTTCCAGCAACTTTTAAGGACAAGATATTTTTCAAAAGATGTATCTTTTTATAATATATGCAGATTCCTTGTGTCTATGAATAACAGTAAACCCAATGCACCTTGATTTAAAAACAAATGTTATTAAATTCAGGATAAATAGAGTAAATTGACTGAAAGGGCAAGAATAAGTCCTTAAAATCCTAGCTATTAACCTGGAGGCAGGGAGAGGATGTTCCCAAAAAAGATATTGAAGACTTTTGAAAATGAATAGTATATAATCAGTCTGTTCATGTGAGCTTTTTAAGAAGTCTATGTATTTGGAAAGATGACAGGGATCATTTTTAAGAGTTCTTGTAACAGACATAAACGAAGTAATATAGTAACTCTGGAATTTATACCTAACTGAGCAACAAAGCTAGGTCCACAAAATTGTAATGACCTTGGTGGCCACACGATGTCTCTCAGGTGCAGAAATAGAAAAAAAATACCTATACATTCTGGTAATTATCATCAATAGACAGATCTGCTGAAAGATGGATGAAATTATAATAAACAATAACAGATGCAGGGTTAATTTGGTTTGTTGGCAGATCTGTTAGTTTATTTTTAAGACTTGTGGGCTTTTTTTCAGAAGAGCTCTAAGGCAGCATTGAAATAAAATAAATAAAATAAAGCAAAAACAGAAAAATAAAACGCTCAAAACAAAAGCTTAGTTTTATATTTAAATTTTAATATAAAATCCTGAAGTATTAATAAGTGGCCCTGCTGTATTTCAATACAACTCAGAAGGAATGCCATTACCAAGAAAACCTGAAGGTGATATCTACAAGCAGCAGAACGTTCCAAATAGATGTCAATCCACCTATTGGTTAATAGTAAGATCACTTCCCTTTTAATTACTTGGAGACTAAACCCTTGAAGGCTTTATAAATTTGACATGATCCCTTTAGCTGGTGCTGACACACTGCAGTTGCATTTATGGGAACTGTAGTCCAGTATATCTGGAAGATGTCAGCCTGTGGAAAGCCATTTCTACAATGTTTCAAGAACACAGCAAAAGTAAATATATTTAATCCCAGCTTGGTGTTAGCCTTTGCAAAAGTCTGTACTATTAGGACTTAGGAAATGTACTTGCACAGGAAGTCAAGATAACTACCCACAGACACAAAAAACGTCAAGTGAGGGTTACAGGAAAGACTGGCTTGATACTAAAACCACAGAGTCTGCCTTTAGTCACTTTCTTAAAATGGAAGGCAGGAAGTGGAGCTTTACAAACAAAAAGTTGCAGTGTGTCTCCTTAACAGCTATGTAATTATGTGAAGGTGTGACTGTGAAGAGTGTAACACAAGAAAAAGCAGCTTCAAATTTTTGCTCTGCATGTGAATTCGTTTATTTAAAACATTTATAAAAGTTGCCCATCTAAGGTCAAATTCTGGGTAGCTCCTAATCATTTAAGACAACATCAGTAAAAACAACATAACATAAATCTATTAAAGCCATAAACATTAATAACTTGACAACGAAATTAAACTTCCAACATTCTTATGAAGTCTCTGATCCACTTCACCATATTCTAGTGCAGGGGTTTCAAATTCATATCATGGCAGCGTCATGTGACGTATCAGGACTTTTCCCCCCCCCTTCGCTAAACTGGGCATGGGTGTGGCCAGCACATGACGCATCCAACCAACAGGCCAGGAGTTTGACAGCCCTATTCTAGTGATTGGAGGAAAAAGGTGGGTCTTAAAAATGCTTTTCCAAAGGCTGAAAAGATGGGGACCTTCTGGACTTCATCTAGAGGAAGGTGTTTCACAGGCCTGGGCTGCCAAAGAAAAGGCCTGCTTTATAGATCTTATGAGGTGGTAATGTTTAAGGGAAAGGACTAGGAGCGTGCCCGTTCTTTCTAATCTGATAGGAAGGGTAGAGGGAGAGGCATGATGGTGAAGATGAGAGAGAAATGGAGGATTTATAAATGCAGTCAGTCTGTAAGTAATTACAGCTCACTTTGGCTAAGAGGACATCTAAGGAGCATTTGCTTTGCCACCTTGGGGGGAGGAAGAGACAACTGACTTCCATTGGGAATTAAAACTGATCTCAGCATTGCTGCTGCCTAATAAGTTTAACAATTGCAAGTCTCTGTAATTAACTCTTGTTTATAGCATAGTCATCCAATCTACCACTGAATATAATGCTCCACTAGCCTGCCTTCTATTCTCACCACCTGTCTTACACTGTTGCAATGAAAGCAATCATTAGAATTGCAAGATTGTTTTACTCCTGCCATTGCAGTCCCAGCCTACAAATTGCAATGGGAGGGGGGTCTAATTCCTCCAGTCTTATGAAGACTGGACTGTTATATTTAGTGTATTGCCAAATAACCACTATTTGTTTTCAAATTTCCATTATCAGAGTTATTTTTAAAATGTCTCATGCTGTGATGGAATCTCCCTCTAGAGTAGGGAGAGGAGTGAAAAATTGGTGAGCTTGGACAGAATAAAACGATTTTTCTTCATCTTGGCAAAATCAGGTAAGTGCATACTGAAGTAGGGAGACCCTTTTGATCTTTAACCATCAAAACCAGTACCTTAAGACAGCAAATTGCCAACAACCAAAATGTGGCTTTTGGCCCTTAAGAGCCTAGCTGCTTCATTTTAAACTAGCCCAGTTTAGTATAGTGGTTAAGATACTGGCCTAGAAGCCAAGAGACACACATTCTGGTCCTGCCTTAGGCATGAAAGCTGGCTGGGTGACCTGGTTCACTCAGTCTGTCTCAGCCCAACTTACCTCACAGAGTTGTTATTGGAGGGAAAATAGGAGGCAGAAGGACCATGTTGCTTTTGTGATGTCTACCTGGGGATCTAGGACCATATAGGAGCACAAAAGATTCTTATGGATCAATCTGAGTATCAACCTGTTCAGCTTTTTAATGACTCTCTAAACCAGTGTTTCTCAACCTTGGCCGCTGGAAGATGTGTGGACTTCAACTCCCAGTATTCTCCAGCCAGCAGAGCTGGCTGGGGAATTCTG
>JANHFM010004644.1:54559-64885 GCA_032468115.1 Grayia smithii | reverse complement strand
GTATGCACCAAGACAAATTCCTTGTGTGTCCAATCACACTTGGCCAATAAAGAATTCTATTCTATTCTATTTTAATTAGGTGAAAACCATGGGAATAGTCAGTCGGTTTTCACCAGCCTGTGCCAATATGACATATCCCATAAACTTATTATTTGAGGAATTCAAGAGTTTTGCTTGCTATGGGTATGTTACTTGAAACCCTGACAAATTATGGCCATCACATTTATATGAGATCAGTCAAGAATCTAGGTAAAAATAATTGAATCTTTGGCATTGTCATGCAACAATCAGTGGCTCAGCAGTGGGATTGTCATGATCATATAAAAGATTGCTGGATGAGATTGTCAACCCCTTGCTTTATAGGATGACGGTAGTTTAGTTCTTTCAGTTCCCAAACATAAAAGTGGAAGGAGAGATAAAGCCTGCACTATTCATAAGAGCGAGACATGCAGCAACAGGTTCTACATGAAAAATAGGTCTCCCAATCTCCATTTCTCCAAAGTAGAACCTCAGCTTGATGAAAAGCAACACTATTGGCATAGTATGGCCCAAATCAAGGTCTCCGGGTTATATGAAGACCTCAAATCTTTGGTGAATCCTGCAGAGTTGATTCAAAGACTGCCACCAAAATGTAATCCCTTTAATATGCCATATATAGTATAATATGTATGGGAAGTAAATTATATCACTTTGTTTCTGAATTTAAATAATCAGAAGTACTATTTACCCGCCTTTCTGTCCATTTGCTGAAATGCAGTTGCCAGTATACTGCTAGAAAGTAAGCAGAGCCCCTTCCCCTACCACACACACGTACACAAAGCAAACACAATATAGAGCTGCTTGTTTTATCCCTAATAGATGGATTTGGATAATACATTCATCTTGAATGAAAGGAAGATGAAATTTTGATTCTGTGATTCACTAACTGCTATTTCTTTACTGTTTAGAAACATATTACCATTTTAGGCAGCCTAATGTGCTCAGAGAATTTAGGAAGTTACCGTATAGATTACTAATAATTAAAGAGACTTCCCCCAACCTCAACTATGGTGGCATACCACAGCATAGACACCATTATGTTAGAAAAAGCAACCTCATTATAAGCTATGCTGGGACTGGAGACATGCTGGGACTGGCCCTCTCTGCTCTTGGAAACTCATTTCTGAAGTTGCATATAAACTATCTGTTAGTACAAGACTACTGCGTTACAGAATGGCTTAAATCTACACGTCTCTCAAAATTTCTGGCCAGAGACATAAGGAAATATATACATTATACATCACTATACTTTGACCTCTATTCCTTCAATAAATAGGGAGAGTGATGTCCAAGAAGTCTCCAGGGCAGGGAGGATCTGCATGTTTACTTTCAAGCTCACTGTACTGCTACTTCTGCCTAAACAGATACCGGTAATTTGAAACCATTATCTTCAGTACATCCTGATATGTTTGTCCTAAAGCCTGTACTGTATTGTACTGTACTGTAGCACTTTGAGTTGGATATTGTAGAGAAGGCTGCACCAACCTAGATTCCTGGATAAAGTCCACATGCCTCCATTACCAATTATATTTACCTGGGTTAGCCCAGAACAGAAACGAGAGAAAACCTCTTTCATATTTCCACCCTTTTGCATGGAAATAATTCTAAGGTGATCTTCCTCATTGATCCACACAAGGAAAGTCTTACTGTCATTATGCCTAAGAAGACAAAAATGAGTAAGCTTCACACTCCTTTATGTCAAGCATAAAATAAACATATATAAGTTTACATACCAAAAAAAGCTTCCAAATGTTCTATAGCTTCTGACTACTTGCAATCCCTTCTTTCCCCATCCAACATCAGCTACCTGCTTGCTGGAAGGGAAGGGGATTTCAAATACTTCTTGCTAGATTCCTATTAGCTAGATTCTTGCTATGGGGAAGCTAGCAGGAATTCAGAAATCACTTCTGCTCCCACTGCTGCACCCTTGGATCATTCTGTTTCTCTGAAAGGTAAGGAAATATTTCTGAAACACTGATTCAGTAGGGCACAGGTTGCCTAGTAGATTAACAAAATATACTAAGCACTTCCAAGTTTGTAACTATAAATGGGAAATCTGCACTCACTACAATTACACATTTGTTCAGAAATAGGTATACCAATAGCGAGCAATAGCAATAAGACTTATATATTTTACAGCTCTAAGCAGTTTAGAGTCAGTATATTGTCCCCAACAATCTGGGTCCTCATTTTACCAACCTTGGAAGGATGGAAGGCTGAGTCAACCTTGAGCAGGTGAGAATCAAACCCCTGACAGTCAGCAGAATTAGCTTGCAATATTACATTCTAACCACTGTTCCACCATGGCTCCTTGGAATGTTACACTGCCCAAGAATAGTTAGTCATCAATCAATTCTTTCATCAGAATGTAAAATCCATTAGGAGTTAATGAATACATAAAACAAAGGAAGGTATATGTTAACTGTGAGTGAAACAACTGAAGTCTAAGTATGAAATTTGTTTTCTTGCATTGATAAAGGTGTGCATAAATGTAGGAATCCATAGTCTAGTTGATATTTGCATGTAATGTTCCAAGGAATAGAGAGAATGGGAAAAACCAGGTATGAATTATGGAAAAAACTCTATAATATTTTTAATTCATGTGATCCAAGGAGAAAAAAATATTCTTTTAGGTGACCTGGATGGATGAGTAGGAATGTATATATATATAAAATGATTGCTGCAGAAAATGAGGGATGAGAGACATATGTGTAAAGAATATGGAGAGCAGAGATATTTATTTGCAAATGTGACCAAAGAGAGCAAGATAAGTAAATTAAAAGATCAAAATATGAGAATCAGTAGATGCTGAACAATTTGAATTTAATACAGAATGAATGATTGGCATGAAAAAAAATATGGTGAGGGAATGAATGAAACCTGAACTGGAAAACAAATGTGAGAAGAAAGAACGAACAGGTTAGGGTAAAGGACCTGAAAAAGTCATGATTGGATAGAATAAATGAGGTCTTGAGAAAGCAACAGGTAAGAAGTTTAAAGAACAAAAGGTTCTTTAAAGCATGAAAGGATTGTTTACAAGTAGAGAAAGGAAAGAAGAGAAATAACTAATGATGTTAATATAAGCTAGCTTTAATTATGTTTCCTTATATCATGTCTTTAACTTCTTTGGTTAACGCCAAATTATTGGGAGAAGTATATATTATTTTTCACTGCTAGGATTTTTATTTTATTTTTAAAAAAAATAATAATTCCATGAGTATGGGTCAGGAGAGAGAATCCAAGTTCATTCTGGAGAACTATGGTATCTTATCAGGTAATATGAGCTGCATCTTAAGTTAAAAGAGCTTCTGTCTTCCAGCAAGTCTCTAACATGTTAAATTACACGTTGCTGATCAACTCACTGACCAGTTTCACATGTAGCTGTAATCCACGATATTGTGAAGCCATTTTTGTTGAATAAGCCACAACCGGATGGCTATAAGAATTTATAAATCGCAATATCAAGGTTAAATGAATGGCTCAATACTCAAGACGCCACTTTGCCCGGCAATACTCACCAGATGCCCCTTCCATCAGGCCAGTCACGGGCCATTCCAGAAGCCAAGAGCAAAGGGGAAACGGGTTTATCGAAAAGGAAGTGATCATCAATGAGCTGTTGCTGTTCGGCGTCTGTCATATTCTTCAAAGCGTAGTACTTCCCGCTGAAGTCCCCTTCCAGGCTGGCCAAAGCTGAAGGAAGAATAGCAAGGCTTGTAGCATTGAGATTGTTCTAAATGAGTTATTTAATAGAATATGCATATTCTGGCCTACCATTCATTAATGCCAAGACAACAAAAAGGGTAGTTTCAGCCTGACATGCTAACTTTCAACAATTCTTTAGCAGAGCAAGGCCTGGCTTTTCTCACAGAGTCTTGAGGCAGGAATGGGAGGAAGAATGCACCCTTCGCTCAATGTACCTGCTTTTTAGCTGCTCCATTAATTAACATGCAGTTATTTGATACTCATGAAGTAGTATTTATTTTCAGTAACATCTTCCAGCAGGGTTATCTGCAAAGCATGCCCACGTCAAGCTGGTGGCTGCAACAATGTACTTAAAAGCTCCACACATGAGAACACTTAAAAAGCAGGAGGAGCTGTAAGTGTAGTTACTCTGTTTCCCTTGCATTTACTTGAATAAATGCAAGTAAGTGCAAGGGAAACAGAGTAACTACAGTTCAGTTTTCTGCTGCAGGCAAGACTTTTCAAAGGTGCATTCAGCTACAGCTGGTATGGTACAGCTTTCTAGCTGACACAAAGGGGTTTGATATGAAACAGCCCAGAGATAGTTCAATCACACTCACCAAGCGTCTTATTAAACAAAACAGGCAGTCCTCAATTTATGACAACTGAGATCAAAATCCTGGTTGTTGAGCAAAGCGATTGAGATAGCATGTGACTGCCCACATGACTGCTTTGCTCAACGACTGCAATCCCAACACTCATGGTTGTGATCGTTAAGTGATTTCACAGGTCATTAGGTAGATAGGATCCCAGGTAAGGAGTGTGGGGTGATTGGGAGATTGGGGAAATAGGGAAGTCCTGGGAGGCTCTGCTCAGGAGCTGAAAATCCTCCCTGTCCATATCCAAACAGGATTTTCAACCCAAGTAGAGAGAAATTTACATGTGTTATGCACCGGGCCTCCCTCCCTCATCTGGGGCATCTCACGCTTATCTTACCATGCACTCTGCTTAGTTTTAAGCTCCATCTTGTCTCTGGTTGAAAAATCTGCCTACCAAAGCAGTTCAGCTCCCCTCCATGCACAGAAGAGAATTCATTCGGTGATATGCAAAGACAGGGCTGAAATCTATAGGATCTTAACTCCGTTTCTGCACCCCGCTAAAGGAGTTCAGCTCCTCAGGATGCAGCTCTTTCAGCCAGCTTCTAGAGCTAGAGGGAGTCCTCTCAGCAGGAGTGGTGATGCAACATTTTGTGATGTCCAGATGTGCTTTATGGCCCATAAAGTACCCTTTCAGAGGCCCTAATTCCAGATCATCGTTAACAGTTATAAGTTAAGGACTACCAATAATGCAAAAGGCAAGGGTAGTTCTACCCTATTATATATCTACTTGTTCTTTTTGATTATCAAATTATCATCAGGACTGAGACCAGTTCTACTTGTTTTGGGGTTTTGTACACAAGCAATGCTGAATTTTACCTTCCACAGAAAGTTTTTCAATTGCACGTCTCTCTCCTCTGCTACAGTGGGGTGGCAGACAGAAGCCACGAATGCTCCTACCAGTTCGGACACGTGAACTCAGAACATAGTTGGGGTCCAAATCATCACCACCCTATAAAAGGAAAGAGCTTCATGATAGTAGTAAGATATCCAATAGCAAATTCCATCTAGACTTACTCTGCAAATGAAAGGCAAACATACACATTATATTAAAATGCAAGTGATATTAAATCTGCATTTTCATTTAAATTTAATCAAGGAGAGAAGCAACCTGGAATTAAGGAGAAACTTCCTAACAGTGAGGACAATTAAGTGGTGGAACAGAAGTTGCCTGCAGAAGTTGTGGATGTTTCATCACTGGAGGTTTTTAAGAAGAGACTGGAAGGTCACTTGTCTGAAATGGTATAGGGTCTCCTGCTTGAGCCGAGGGTTGAACTCCAAGACCTCCAAGGTCCCTTCCAGCTCTATTCTGATTGATTTATTGACTTGGCTGTACAAATTGCAGCCGATACCCAGTTCCCAACTGCTTCAACTTCAACCTTTTATTACAGCCAGCCTTGCTGATAAACAGCACCATTCCATGATTTTCCTAGCAGATGTATTAAGCAAGGTCAGTACTTATGCTGAAAGAAACATTTTAAACAGCTCTTGTCATTTCTAAAGATAAAGGAAGTGTGAGATATTGTCATGGAGGGAAAAGCCCATTTTTTAGGGAACATCTCTATTCTGGAAATGGGATACTGGCAAACAAGGGCTTACCAGTACTTTAGAATCAAAAATATGTCAATATCCTGCAGGAGCTTGAAAACAGGTAAAGTTTCAATTTGCTTCCTTACTATTAGTCCTTTACCTGTCCTTGAATTGAGTCTAATACAGTTGGAGGGCAATGGAAGAAAATCAGAGCATCAATTCATTAATCTCTCCAACATAAAGATGATTTCCTTCCATGAATAAGAAAGCTCAGCTCACTAGCCATGGCCAGTTATTTTTTATACTGACAGACATAGTGACCGAACACTCTTCAATCCTACAATCCCCATAAGAGAAGTGATTTGTCCACCTCCACTGCTAAGGCATAAAGGACTGAACAAGTCAATTTATCATGTTGTTTATTGCCCAAAGGATTCTAAATGAATGTTCAGAATAGAAAGATTCTGTCCTGTAGAATAGGATCTTTCTACACATGAGAAAGAAACCTAATAGTGAGACCTAAGCCAATCCTAAACATACCTGTGCAATTTCTATTACAATTCTTTAGCAACAGGGATCTATTAAAATTTTGAAACTGGCAATACAGATTGCAGCCTTCATAAGTAAACATATTCCATTACTGCAGAAATAATTCTAGGTTAAGGAAGCTACCAATGAGTAGTTTTTTAACATGTCCTACCAGGTGTGAATAAGAAGGTACAGCATCAAAAGAATAAGTTAGCAATCTCTTAATATTTGCCAATAAAAGAGAATATTTGTAGCTCAGGGTTGAAATGAGGGGTCCCTGGTGCTCTCTCCGCTGGTTTTCTTGCAGACATTTCACTACCCTAACTAGGTAACATCATCAGTGCTATTTGACCAGCACTGATGATGTTACCTAGTTAGGGTAATGAAACGTCTGCAAGAAAGCAAGAAAGGTCAGAGATAACCAAGGACCCCTCGTAAGTATTTGCTTCTTTGTAAAAGACTTGTCTACCTCCAGGTTATCAGCATTCAAGTCAGTCTTATGTTGATCCGTAGGTTTGTAGCCTCCATGTCGATCTTCAATAACTGGGTCAAAGAGGTCACAGAATGTGACATACGATTCCTCATCACCAGCTACGCATCCAACTGTCTTAATGAAGGGATGGCCTACAGGAATTAACAAGCCAGAAGAGCTTTGGTTTGGATAATGCTTCAGTTCCATTCTAGCATTTGGCATTTCCAAACATATTAGATTTTGCATGTCGTTAGCTTTATAAGGTATAAAGACATTTTGGATACACCGTGAGTTCTCTGTTCAATTAGACTTTGTAGTTTCATAGGTTTGTGCGAATGCAACACATTTAAAACTCTCTCTCTCTCTCTGTTGAAAGTAAAGCTGCTTCGAATTCATCCTGAATGCTCCAGAACTAGGTAAACCTAAAACCTTTGTTTCCGTCAGTCTGTATATTTTATTATTATAAAAACACATAGAACTATATATTTTCTGGGTAGGTATCAAACATTATCTACATAGGCAGTCCAAATTCTACAACTTCTACAGTTTGACATTAGTCAAAGTGGGGTGGGTTCTTTTTGGCAAAATCCATTCTGCAACACATACTTTTGCAAAATAGAATCACAGGAAAACAAGCACCCATATGGTGGTGAAGGCAACTCCATTTTCTCAACAGAGAAATTTTATTTAGGCTTTTAAATTGAGATTTCAAGCAGGGCTAATTTCTCTAACCTGCCAACCCTCAGAAATACAAAACTACCATCAGTGGCTAAGACGCTGAGCTTGTCAATCAGAAAGGTTGACAATTTGGCAGTTCGAATCCCTAGTACAGGTCTCCTGCCTGAGCAGGGGGTTGGACTAGATGACCTCCAAGGTCCCTTCCAGCTCTGTTACTGTTATATGTTATCCTCAATCTGCTAGCCAATGGTTCCCATGGGCACTGTAATGTAATCTGTCTGGAAGGCACCAGATTGAGGAAGACTGTAATCAATGTCTGAAAAAAAATAACCAATCAATTTCATAATAAATCAGATACTACTCTTCTGGCAATGCCATCCCTTAATGGACCAATTTCTATCAGGCCTACAGGAAAGTTGCCTGGAACTCAAATGCTTAATGCTCAGAAATCACTACAATTGAATGCAATCATTATTTATCAAATTTGGACACCATCCATCTCACTCTCATTATCACATAGAGACTAAGCATTTTCATCATAGATCATTATTAAATTATAATTCATTAGTCACTGATGCCCACAGACTTTTTATAACATTCGTGAGTTTGGTATCCAGTCCACAACAAATGGCTACCCAGGTGCCTCCATCAAACTTGCAAACAGGATGTCAAGACTACAGTTCTCTCTGAAATGTAAGACTGTTGACCACAGAGGCTCTATTTATCACTACTGTATTCAGCAGCATATTTCTAGAAATAGCCTATGGCAGCTATCATGACTATGAGAGACTTCATCACTTAATTCAACCCCCTTGTTAATGGTTAAGAGAAGGTTATGGTGCTCCCTTCATCACATCTAACAGTTCTGAAGGACTGTTCCCAAGGCATAAAGGGCATAAAAAGCAATTTTAAAAGCTCTATCATATACTACAGTTAACCTCAACTAAACACAATTTCATCTAAACCAGACTTGTTTCAGCCATTTTGCATTTCCACAGCTGATTTCATGCCTGAGCAAAAAGCCTGGATCTGCATTAGCCAAGTTCACCAGCTCAATGGGTTTTAGCAGGATTATCAACCCCAGTCCGAATGACAACTTACAAGGAAAGAGACTGTCTCACAATTTCTAGCTCAGATTCAGGGTTAGAACATCAGCTACATTACTCTTGAGGGAACTCGACTATGGATGGGCTCATTGAAAAGCAGTTTCTAATTATTAAAGGGTGCCAGTTCAATATTGCTAGAGAGTAACAGGAAAAATGCAGTAATATCCCCACTACTAAGATCTGCTCCTACTTTATTTGCCAAAGGGCAGCTATATTTCTTAATCAGAGATTCATTTTAAGAAACTACAGCTGTAAATTATATACCTTTAGAACTAGGGCTTCCTGGGAGGGGAAGGGAGTTTCTCATTCAACATTAATATTTGGGGGGGGGGGCGGGTGGAATCGGCAGAAGGAATCAATAGGTTTGTATTTGTCAATAAATAAAGCCATTCTGGTTGCAATCAAGATTCTGCACAAACACTTCCTAAGATTTTTTTTTAAAATATGTAATACTCGTGAGGCTGCAAGGAGATTGTCACAGATGGCGTGTTTTGTAAAGCAGCCCAGCACTTCCTTGGTTAAATGAGGAACAGGCAGAAATTAAATGAGCAGCCATTTTCCTTTACCTGGGTTGTCAACCCCTGTCTGAATACAATCATCCACGGTAAATCCACTAGAAGTCTGTTTATCCCTCAGCTTTGAATATAACTCCAAGGTCAGAACTGAAGCCATGTGATTGTTATGGAGACTTAGATCCGGATACTCATCTTCTGCAGAGTAATTCATCTTGGAAAGATTGTGGCTGTTCGAGAAGGGCATACCTGGCCTGTCGGAAAGGAGCTAATGCAAGAGGGGAAGAAGAGAAGGAAAACATCATTTTGCCTCCTATAAGGTATTACCTTCCTTAAATTAACTTCAATTGTACAGAAAGGCTGGTCGGGAGCAAGGTCACTTTGCCGTCTCTCCCTGACCTGTTCAAGTCAACACTTTTGTCTGCAGAGCACCTGCAATTGTGGAAGGTTGCCAAATATTACTCAACTCCTCCCCATATCGCTGTGGCTGGCAGGCAGGCAGGCAGGCAGGCAGGCAGGCTGGGCCAGCACTAAGAGGCTTGCCCAAGGTCAAGGTGCTATATCTGTGGCTGAGCAACCAGGAATAGGAAGCCAGCCACCTAACTTCCCCCCAGGAGCTCCTAAGGGCTTCGGCTAAGGACGCCTCCCTCCCTCCCTTTTCCTTGGTCCCAGAGGTCACCTTCACCTCGAGAGCGCAGACATTTTTTGCTGCAAGACAGAAAGAAACCCAGTTCCCTTCCTGTGGTGTTTTGTTTTTTCTTTCTTTGTTTTCCCAGCCAGGGGTTCCTTTGCGAAGCCGCCCTGCAGAGCAAGCCGAAGGAGGCAAACCAGCCCTTCATTCTAGCCTTCCACTTCACCGGGGCTGCCTCCGCTGTTCCGCGCCCCCAGGCACCCTCTCTCTCTCTCTCTCTCTGTGTGTTGCAAGAGAAGAGAAGCCGGTTAGGGGATGCGCAGCGCTTTGGCACAAACAACCGCAGAAGGAAAGGGCCGCGGGGCTTGCTACCTACCTACCTACCTACCTACCTACCTACCTACCTACGACTCTCCATCGGCTCTGCGGGAGAGGCGCTTCGGAAGGAGCAGGTGGCGGCCGCGGCGGAAGGGGGGTGGGGGTGGGGTGGAAG
>JANHFM010004644.1:36422-51177 GCA_032468115.1 Grayia smithii | reverse complement strand
GAACCCACCCCTGGGTCTAAGCCAGGGGTGGGCAATTATGGCTCTTTTACGACTTGTGGACTTCAATTCCCAGAATTCCTGTGCTGGCATGGTTGGCTCAAGAATTCTGGGAGTTGAAGTCCACAGGTCTTGAAAGAGCCATAATTGCCCACCTCTGTCCTATCCAAATTCTTACCTGCTCTATTTTACTTATGTTTTTTTGGCAGGGGGAGGGAAAGAAAATGAGCCAATAATTGTGAAGTACTCTTATTTTTCTGGATAAAGTTTTAGCACATTTGAAAAGCAATACCTTTAACACCATCAAATATCAAAGTCTTTGGGACAGACTGGGTAGGTAGATAAAAATGCCAAATCCAACCTATACATCTGGCTGTGTGACCAATCATAGTAATAATATTGAATGTACTCTGACAACTCTGCTTTCAGCTTTCCAAGTAAAGGTTAGCTTAGAAACCAATCTCACAATATACAAAGTTACAGGAACTTTTGGTTCTTGAGTATGCAACTAAAGTTCCCTTTCATACAAGCAAAAGAAAACCACAGTGAACAAAATGTGGATCACAGCATTTTGCAAAACAATTGCTTAGTAGTTACATGCATGCAATGATACTGTAAATTGATTTTAATCAGTGGATAATAGATCAGGACTTAATCCAAAAATATTTATGTTGTTCTTGAGTCTTAGAGACTAAAATAAATTTTAAAAGGAACAATGCTTCTGTAACTTGAGGAGAACAGCTGCTGAAATTCCTCTTCTACTCAATTATTAAAGTTTTCATTGCTGCTGGCAGAAGATAGTAGTGAAAAAGCCATTGATTTCCAGGAAAAGCCAACCAGTGCTGTGGGCCAGTCATAGACTATGCTTAGAGTATGTGCATTTGGCAGAATTTTAAGGATTTTAAAGGTAACTCATTCTGTTACCTCAACTTACAGGTTGCTTCTATTGGATCATGGAACCTCTAGATTTTTCCTAGGGTTTTTTTAATTACACTCTGCTTGCGTAATTTTAAATAAAATATTTTGCAAAGACACCATCAATCTTTACCACTGTTTTATCCAAAAGAAATTAAATCTCATAACAATATCCCTGGAACCTAATCATGGTACTATGGAATGAATATGTAAGTTTGCAATTTTAAAGTTATGGCAGGAGCTGTTTCTTTAAACATCAGAGAAATTCAATCAATGCCGTTTTTCTTGTCATTGCTTCTTAGAGCAAGTAAAACCTGGATTATGGCTAATCTGGACTACCCTCAGTTAAGAGGCTAGAATTTGACTGGAAATAGCAAGAGGCTACAGAAGGAAAAAAGGAAGGAAAACTTTGAACCCTCCATTCATGTAGCTCCCTAAATGGCTTGATGACACTCAAGGAAAAGCTTACCTTATGCTGTTTAAGAACATGAAATAGGCACCTTCATTAATTTAAATAGGACAATAAATTAATAAATGTTTGTAGAACTAGTTCTTTGTCCAAGATGTAGACCAGGATATGGCATTATATTGTCAACAACTTTAATGAATCATTTCATGTGTGTTGCAGCAAAGTTGCTCTAAAATGCAAGCTAGCTGATGAGATTACAGCTACATTCAAGTCTTCTGCAGAATCAGGGCCAAAAGCTTTAGCTAAAGAGTTCCCTAAGTGACCTTGGGGTACTTTCTCTAATCATTGCCTAATTAATCTGGATTTGCACAACATGCAAAAGACCTACTGGGGTCACAGCCATTCACAGTCACATTATAGTCAACGTGTTATGTGAATCCAGAAAATAGGGTTTACTTGACTCTGTTAAGTATGGGTAAACATATCATGGGAACACAGCATATGATAAGTGTGCATACATGCATACACACACACAAACACACCAGATTTGCTGTGTGTTAAATTAAGAGTCCAACCTGATAGGTATACTAAGATGAAAAATAAAGAATACCAACTGAATACTCAAGAGTTCTCTATCTGTCATTAATAGAAACCTGTATGAAAAAAGGAGAGATTGAATATTTGAATGTAAGAATGTGTTGAATGTGTTGAATTAAAGTAGTTCCTTTCTTATTGAAACCGCAGACAGAAATGCCAGCAGAGGTGAAATATCATCCATTAATGCATTTTCAGGCAGGAAAAAAGGTTTATATATTGTTTTTGAGCTCATGACAGAGCAGCTAAGCTACTGTACAGACTCTCCTCCATTGAGGGGAAAAAATAATAACCACTCTTCTATTAACTCTACTTCAAGAACGTTGAGGTCTGTAAAAAAGTACAGACCAAGCTGAAGAATTTTCCCACAACTTTTCTTTCATCAAAGGAACACAAATAGACCCTATCTCATTAGTGTAGCTCCCGCCACGATAATTTCCTTTAATTCCAGCCTTAAAGGCCTAGTTTTATTTTAAATTACATTAATTTTATAGTAAAGTAAAGCATTGTGCTCCTAGACCTTTGCTTTACCATAAATTCTTGATGCCTCTGACCAGTTACAACTCAGTTTGTTCTCTAATGCAGCTCAAATCATTTCTCTTTTACTAGTGATTTTGAAAATACAGTTAGTCCTCCACTTACAACAGTTCATTTGGTGACCGTTCAAAGTTATAACTTTACTGAAAAAGTGATTTATGACTGCTTTTCACACATGACAATTGTAGCATCCTCATGGTTATGTGATTTACATTGAGATGCTTGGCAGTTGATTTACATTTATGACGATTGCAGTGTCCTGGACTGATGTGATTGCCTTTTGCAACTTTCTAACAAGCAAAATCAATGGCAAAACCAGATTCACTTAACAACCGAGTTACTAATTTAACAACTTCAGTGACTCACTTAACAAATGTGGCAAAAAAAAAATAATTAAAATGGGGTAAAACTCCCTCAACAAATTTCTTACTTAAAAGCAATTATTAATGGTTCTAAGTAGTAGTAATTTTGTATTTGGAATTGTTGAATGTATCTCTTCTGGTGGGTTGTTGTCTGAGAGTGATAGCTGCAGACGTTAGGTCCACCCAGAACACATCCTTGGGATTTCAAGCCAAACCTCCCTAATAGCTGTCACTATCGAAATAAATAATTCACAACATGTCTCCTAAGTATAACCTTACATTATCCTTTCTTCACCATGTAGCCATAATAAAAATGACATAATGCATATGAGGTTTTATTGTTAGACACATCTTGTTAGACAATATTGGCTGAACCATAGTTTATTACAGGGATCTTCAAACTTGGCAGCTTTAAGACTTGTGGACTTCAACTCCCAGAATTCTCCAGCCAGCTATCTGGGTCCTCAGTTTACCTACCTCCAAAGGATGGAAGGCTGAGTCAACCTTGAGCCTGGTGAAATTCGAACTTGCACTAATTGCAGGCAGATAGAGCTAAGTGGAAACACTTAGCACTGCACTAGCTATGCTGGCTGGAGAATTCTGGGAGTTGAAGTCCACAAGTCTTAAAGCTGCCAAATTTGAAGACCTCTGGTTTATTAAATAATCTACAGCTGATTGGAAACACAAAAGGCAAGTTCAAAGCAAATTAACTATACTGTAACTTAGTATGGAGTGAGAATTTTAATAGAAATGAGGAACTAAACCATAGCTATCTCCCACTCACATCTCCCCACTCCAATTACAGTATTTTTTTCTTTAAACGGATATCCGAATGCAGCTTCGGATTAGAAAGAAAGTAGGCAGTAGCTGTGTTTGCATAACATGTTTAGTCATGGTTAACTTAAAATTGATGGACTTGATGGCTGTGTTAATCACAGAGTCAACTGCTTATCCTAAAACCTTCTCTCTCTCTCTAATAGCAGAGTTACCAACTCTTTTTTTAAATTCAAATTGCAAGAGAGGAAAATATATAATCTTCCTGTTCATTTAGGATATAAATGGCTGGGAAACATTAAAAGCATCCCCAGATGTAAACTATTGTGTGAAGAAAGCTACAGCAATTGTTAAAATTCAAGCTTTCTGCTCTGCTCCATAAAACACAAGGAAAAAATGGGATGACTGGAGGAAAAAAAAAAGAGGCAAGCTTCTAACAGTCAGAATTTGGGCAGTCAATTGTCAGCAAATAAAAGTGATGTCTCATTTAAAGTCTGCCTTACAGCTATCAAATATAGCACCCCTTAGATCTAAGTTTTTGGCAATGAATGCACATGCCAGCATTTCAAATATACTAATGCTTTAGCTCAGTGGTTCTCAACCTTCCTAATGCCATGACCCTTTAATACAGTTCCTCATGTTGTGGTGACTCCCACTGGATGCCTTTCTCCAAAGCGGCACAGTCTTCGATAGTTCCCCCTCCTCTTCTTCGCAGCACACGCAGACATTGGTTGCGGCTCCCTTTCCTCAGTGCTGCTGCTCCCTGATCTGTCTCCACTATGGGGAGAGAGGTGAGGAGGCAGGCAAAGGGGCAGTGGACTTGGCTGTTTCCCGAGGAGTCCCCGCTGCTGCTTCTGCTGCCACCGCCATGGTACCTTCACCTCCTCCTCCTGCCGCCTCCTCCTCAGTTCGCTTTCAATTGTGTGGCGCCAGCCCGCAGCCCCTTATATTGAGCCTATATTGATAGAAGAACGGTATCTCGGTTCCTAAGACCATCAGAAATATGTGTTTTCTGATGGTCTTAGGCGACCCCTGTGAAAGAGTCATTAGACCCCCAAAGGGGTCCCAACCCACAGGTTAAGAACCAATGCTTTAGCTACGGTCCAGTGTGTAGTTATGTAATTTTTGAGTCTGGCTACAATAATTTGATACTGGCACTTTTTAGATACAGCAGATACTGGTAAGTTTATTGGTGAGGCTGTGTTGCTCATACACTATTTGCCAAATGGGGACTCAACTCCGAATACCCAGAGTAATGTTCTAATGGCACCCTTGTGAATGCAAACTGGCAACTTTGTCCTTGAGATCATGAACAGATATAAGGATCTGCTTATTTTCTCTTACATCAGCCCATCCCCGGTTCCCCTGTGGATTAATTACCACTGTTGTTCTTTGCTTCAAGCAGAGTGTGATGCCGACCACTATATTTGGGGAGTTTGCTGAGAAATGACACTTCCACCATCTCACCATCTCTGAAATTTGTAAGCAACAGCTCTGGAGGAGAAGGTAAGCATTACATACTATCATGGCTACGTTTTAAAACATGTGGTGTTACATAGCCCAAACATAAAGCAAAAAGCAAATGCCGAGGCTTCATAAGTAATTGCTGCAAAGATTTCCAGGATGTAGATCAGGGAAGCAGAAGAGCATTTACTCTAGGGCCAGGCTAGGAGCTTCCCCAGTGGCTTAATTATAAATGCTACAAAGCGTTATGGGAAAAGAAGCTTACATTTCTGAAATGTTGCAAGAGAATCTAACAGTCTATCCAATATTGCCCCTGAATGTTAATGGATTTAGGACATGTCTTTGCACAGAAAGAATGTCAGGGCTTTGGGGACATGAACCTAACACATTTAATTGTGTCACATGAATGCACAATTTGTCCTCAGATGTTGACAAACTTCCCAGCATCCCTCATTATTAGCCATGCTGGGTGGAATTGTTAGGAGCTGTGGTTCAGTTACATCAGGAGAGAGCTGCATATGTTATGCAATCATGCTGAAGTTATATTTCTAAGACCAAGAAATATAATGAAGGTCTGGTTGCTACAAAAATAGCAAAATGATTTACATTTCAGCATTTTCCTTATACTTGTCAAATGGCCAGCGATAATACCGCTTATCTTAAAAAGAATTATTAACAAAGCTTAGGTCAACTTTTTATCAACTTTCTTTATGTGTTTTTATTTAGTAGGTGCATGTAGTAGGTGGAACTTTCCGAAGTTATTTTAGCAAGTGGAGCTTTTTCTGGCAAAGGGAAAAGCAACAAACAAAGCATCTGATTCATACCTACATGTCAGGATGCTGTGAAATCACAGGCATAGATCTAATTTAAAAAATGCCTACATGGTGACAGCCATTGCCAACTTTTCCACTAACTCCTATAGATGTGATATGCAAAAATAAAAAAAATCAGAGAAAGCCATAATCACATAAAAATGTAGGACAATGAAAGGCTACCACAGTATTACAAAGACCAATTGAAAACTTACCAAGCTTATAGGTGTCCTAGATCTGTGGTATCTTATATTCTTGAATAGCGTGTTAAACTCTCATTTCTTAAGGTTCTCTGCTCCTTAACAGTAATGGGCCACAATTCAATAGCAAAAGGACAATTTTCATCATGGCAATTCCCTTCTACAGGTAAGGATAAAACTTCTGTTTATGAAGGTGTTAAATTGAACCTGGGAAATGAAGGAATTACTAATTATCATCTCCAATTATCAACCATCATTTCCAAACCACTAAGAAAACACATGACCAATAAATTATACACTATTCGTTTATGTTATTTAATATGGTTTATTAGGTGGATTTTCTTCAGTTATTTTAATGAGTGTTGAATTTAACTATACACCAAGAATCCTTGGGAAATATGGCAGTATAACAATACAAGCACATACCTAAATTAAATAGATAAGATTTAGTTCCCAGGCTGCCACCCTCTTATTTATTTGTAAGTTAACTTCTGCCTAAAGCCAATGAAACCTGACTATGCTACAATCATGTAAGAATGTAATATATGAAGATGTAAAACTTATGAGTTTTTTTGTCAGGATGCTTTCTTCTATTATAAGCTTATTAAAGCTCTTGTAAGAAAAATATGTTGTAATTTTCCCTGAATATTTGGAGTTTTTTTTAAAAAGGGGGTGCACTGTCAGTGTTTCTCGGCCTTTGTTATTTCATCAATAAAATGCAATGGCTTTGACGATAAAAGGAGTTAGTTTTCACACAGATAATGGGATCTGTGGCAATCAGAAGACAGAGAATGGTTCATCCACATGTTCTGCATAAATCAGATGGAAGGAATCAGTTTTAGAAGTATAAAGACTGTTTTTTATGGCTTTGTTCCCAACAACAAAATCCCTTTTTAGAAAACAAAGTATGTGCAGAATCTTTGCACTGAATTGCTGGGTGAACTAAGAGCTATTCTTCAAAATATTTCCCAACCCTTATGCCAGGAGTCAGCTAAGAGCTTTCTTTTAAGAGGCTGAAAAAACATAGAGCAACATTATAGGAGCAAAGTAATAATTTGCATTGACAAAGCTGTTCCTATGTTTGTCATGTTAATTTTGTTTACACTATGTGTAAACTTGCTCTGCGAAGAGCATTTTACATTGCTTTGGAGCTATTTCTTGGCAAACTCCATACACTAACAAAAAAGAATTCACTACCATATAAAGTATACATCAGTCATGCCCGCCCCTTTCTTCTTTCTGGAGCTTGTTCAGCTTGTTCCTCAGTCATGACTCAAGGCTGCAGTCCTACACATATTGCTAGGGAACTGGCATAATAGAGAAAGTCAAACTGAAACTCTACACTGTACATACTAACTTGGCATGACATCCTCATGAATTATGTGATTCTCCACTTACAAAAATCAACTTTCTCTTAACTTCTCAGCAACACAGAGGGCAATATGGAGGTGACCGTAGATCTTTACCTTACAGGGATGCTGTGAGAATTGCATCTAAGCAATGTAAGTAAGCCACTGAGAGGAAAAAATTCAAATTTACAATATCAGACAGCACATTCCATTGAAGAAAATAGGGCTTACTGTATTTTCAAGGAAACATCTGATTTAAAATGTATATAAATATTGGGTAGGCAACAGTTTCAGTCATGGACACATAATCAGAAAAGTGATGTGTTAAGTAGGTCGATTGAAGAGACTGGAGACAGGCCTCAGACAACAGCTCTTTATTTGGCAACTATGTACAATCCAACAGCTTGCCTCTCTGGCAGCTCTCCTTTATATAGAGGGCTGCCTGAGAGCTTAGCCAATCACCTTTAAGCATTTTCCAGCTCAAATAGCGGACCAGAGGGAAGACTTGGCTTTCAGTATCTTAACATGATGGGTGGATCTTCTGCGTTCTGTAAGACATGTCATTTGAGTTTATGGAAATTTACATCTAAGGAAGGCCCACAGCATTTTCTCTCACTCCTCAATAGTTATTTCTCTAAAGTATCTGCTTCCTTTAAAAATATTTCTAGGGTTGGTCACATTTGGTGAAACAATAACTAACAGCCTGGTGAATATGGGCACACAGATTAAGTAGGTATAGGAATAGGTATAGGTATATAGGTATAGGTATATATGCGATCTCAAAACCAGGAACATATGTCACAGATTAATACTGTAATCGCATTACAGTGAAGGTAAAGGAGAAATGAAGTGCCAGCTTTAATCAGTGTAAGCTTTCCTTGACAGAACTGATCTTGCAAAAATAATACCGCGGTTCGCAGTGTATTCATGAAAGGAACCGATTTTATGAGCGCAATCCTACGCTCTACTCAGAAATCCCTTTCAATTCAAAGGGAAGTTTGGTCTGAGATAAGCAGGGATGGAGCTGTCGCCTAAACCCGACAAGGAGATGCTGGTGTTAAGAGTGAATTTGCGACTCTGAGTATTTCAAACAGTAACAACAAATACCACCCAGCGATGCACCGATTGCACCACATAACTAATGGGAAGCCAGGGACAGAAGAGACAGGACGCGAATTGCATCATCGCAAAAGGAAGCAAAAGCGCTCTGACCAAGCTGGAGACGGGGAAGAGCTCCCTCCCACTCAAGACCGGCTATGCCAGGGCGAGGGAGGGGAGGACCAACGTCACTGGCTGCGACGAGCAAGAGAGAGGAAGTATTGGAAACACGTGTCTGAACCGGCCAAGGGTTTGCTCTGATCTTGATCTGATGCTGCTTGCCTGAATGCAAATAGGGAGTCGGAAAGGTAAGAGTGAAGTGAGATTAAAGCAAACGGCTCTTTAAGGAATCGGGGCGGAGAAACGACACCAAGAACTGCACTTTGGTCGCCTCTTTGCAAGAGAAGCCACTCCATTCGCCACTCTGGAACCTTCTTTTGAGTGGACATGCTTTAAACTTTACAAAGGGGGAAGTTTACAAATCCCCAAAGATCTCCAAAGGAAAGCAGGGCTCCTGCGATTTTATTAATTTTAAAGAACAGGGGATGTCAGCAGGGGTAAAATCGTGAGCTCAAACGATGGTCTGATACAACACAGAAGTATTATCTTGTGCCTATCTTCCCCCCCCCTTCCAGAAGCCTCTCTTATAGAAAAGGTAAATAGGGACACATCGTTTGTAAGTCACAAGTGCAAAACGGTGAAAAATGGAACATGAAATGTGAAAGTGCAGGATTTTTTCTGTTAAAAAGCTAGATAAAATATGAAAATCCCATGCTTTCTTTCAGTCTGGGGTTTTAAAATGTCTTTAGTTTTTAAAACTTCTAGATATTAATTGCATATTAAAAATGCACATGTAGAATGTTGTACTTGATCTGTTGAAACTCACAACTTATGTTATAGTTGCATCTATCTAACACCTGGTTGTCCAACCTTTTGGCTTGCATGGGCCATACTGAGTGAAGAGGAATTGTCTTGGGCTGCATATAATATATATATTATAATTATATATTATATATTATATAATATATATATATTATAATTAATGCATATAAATAACATTTGTTTTTAGTTCTTTTTTAAATTTATTATCTTGTAGGGCTGCATGCGGCCTGTGGGTTGTGGGCTGGACATACCTGATCTAACAGTTGCTCCTTAAAAAGCCCAGTTTATTGGTATCCCAAAACAAATCATGTTCCAATATAGTAATTGGTTTCAAACAAATACCCCTCAGAATTCAGTCTGGAAAGTTATCAGAGCAGTTTTTCCAGTTGTCTTAGAGACATTGAAAGAACTCTTATGATGGAGGAAAAAAGTTTTGATAACTTCAGGAATTATTACTGCACAATCATTGTGGACTGCCTTCTGGTTCACCAGATACACAGAGTTTAGTGCTGAAATAGGAATATTATATATGGACACAGCAGAAGAAGACAAATGCCAGACAATTTTATGCATGGCTTAGCCACTGCTAATGCTATAAAGATGAGTCTAGCTATTTCATCTGCTATATATGGTATGTTCTCTCTTGGAGAACAAAAAGGAGAAAAAGGCTCTTTAGCAAGGTTAATTGACTGATTGATTATGTGCCATCAAGTTGGTGTTGACTCTTAGGGACAACATAAATAGATTTTCTCCATGACAATCTGTTCCTAACCTGGTCCTTCACAAGTCTTTTGGCAGTGTAACTGATTCCGTCCTCCTAGATGTCCTCTTTCCTTTCCACCTTTCCTAGCATTATTAACCTTTTCCATAGAGCTAGGTCTTTACATAATGTTTCTAAAGTAAGATCATTTGAGCCTGGTCATTTGGGCTTCAAGTAAGAACTGTGATTTGTTTTATGATCCATTGTTTGTTTTTGTAATTTTATTCTTAGATGTTTTCTCCACCGCAAAAGTTCATAAGTGCAAATACTCTTTCTATCCTGTTTCTTCCAAGTCCAATTTTTCCTTCTATAATGTGTCATACCATTGCTTGCACAATTCTGATCTTTGTACATATAGACACAACATGGCATTTAAATATATTTTGCAAAGCCTTCAAGAATTGCTCTAGCAAGTACTGATCTGTAGTGTATTTCTTTGCAGCTTGTTCCTTTAGTGTAGAATAGGCTTGTCAAACTGGCGGCCTGTAGGCCGGATAGGTCAAGGGCAGGCCACACTCAACTTGGTTCTGCTAAGGCAAAAGAGTCGCGATACATCCTGATCCGGCCTGTGATGTGATCAAGTTTGACACCCGTTGTGTAGAAGATTGATCCCAAAAGGCAGAAGCTGTGCACCACCTCAATATATTCACTGTCAAATCTAAGGCTTATTTTTATTAGTTGGTGTTTTATATGTAATCTTAGTCCCATCAGCATAACATAGACTATTGGTTTTCTTCCTCAATTCTGTTCATTTTTTTCCAGTCCAGCTTCCCTTTATATATATTCAGCAAACTATTGTACAATGCTCTTAATTTCTAAGAGTTTGGCTCCTTTACTTCTACAGTGATCAAGGGGAAAGTTGGATTGGTTGGTTGGTTTCTGCATTTTGCCTCATTCTAATTTTATCTCTTGATAAATGACACCAGGAGAAATTTGAAAGACATCGATGTCTTAAATTTTTTAAAACATTGTTTTATTTCATTAGACTAATGAAATTCTTTTTGTGACATTTTTTTCTTTCCTGGCACTATATAGAATCTTTAGCAAGAGGAAATAATCCAGGAATCGCTGTTATATTTATATTGTTCTTTAAGGTACTGCAAGGTACATTATATCCTAGTGTTGCCATTTTCTCTTTATCTTTAAAAACAACAAACAAGTCCTTGTTCCTGCTATTTAGTAGCTAGCAAATTATCTTTTTTCCTCCCATTTGTTTCAGTGCCAAGAAAAGCTTCCATTTGCTTTATAGCTGTGGTCAAGAAGTTCTTAGTAGTATAACAACAAAGCTTTTTAAAAATTGGCAATCCATTAATGCTCTTGCAGAACCTCATCATTCAAAGAATGCTTTCATGTTACCTGGTCTTGTCCTATTGTTTATTTTTTTCTCATTTAACATTTTTTTCCATTAGCATGTAAAATCAGAATATAAACTTAATAAAGTTAGAATGCAGATTCATAGTCTTGCATTAGCTTTCCAACTCTAAACTGCATTTGTCTGTAATTCTGATTACTCTCATGTTGGAAATACAACTGTACTTATGAGAGTACTCCTGTCCCTATCTACAAAGATCAAATATATGGGAGTGTAATTTAATGATTACTAGATAAAGCATAAGAGCCTCATGAAATTATGACTTAATTTTGGTGATCACCAGTTAGGTGCTGAGATAAAAGATCGAATGGTGATGCTGGCACAAGAGCTCAAAGGACTTTTTGTCAAGTAATTGCAATGCTCTAAACCCTTTGGAATAGACATGGTGATTTGCAAGGTACAATGTCCAGTCAGGCATAACACTCTTGCATTATTAATTCTTCTTCTTCTCCTATTAAAATTGTATAACAGTGTCATGTGGCCTTAGATATTTAACATGTAAATGTAAATGAATAAATAATGTTTTCCTATATCCCATAGCAAGCTTTTTAAAAGGCTTGTTAATATTCAGAATGTACTCTTCTCCAATTTTCACATGTATCTGAAGGAGCAGCTTCTCCTTAAGTCTACCTAATCAGAGTAGGTAACTTGAGATAGTGTTCTCCCCTCCGCACTGCGCTTATGTGACTTTCTTAACCGTTTTATGCAACATTTGCAGCAACTTCCATTTGCAGTTATTGAAAATGGACTGCATTCTAACCAATTTGAGGTGGGAAATATGCTTCAATGAAAAAAAGAAAAAAAAAGTTCCCCAGCAAAGTAAATTCAGATTCTGCCACATTATGTTTGGTATGATCCCATTCGCTCTGAGTACAGTTCTTGTCTTTCCTTCTCTCAAATGTTAAATCAGCTTCCTATTTAAATGTATGCTGAGTGTCAAAAATCTTGTTCAGAATTGCCAGACCTTGCAGGATAGTTGAAAGCTTTCTGTTCAAGTCTCTTCCTAGGAATTTGCTATTGTAGGGAACCAGTTTGTGAGGTGTTAAAACTGGAGAATATGTGCTTCTGCACGACAATTATCTAAAATTGCTATTTTATGGGAACCTGACCCACATGTAAAGAAGAACTGGGATTTAAATATACATTCCACTGACTTTGGACTCCCCGAATATTATATAAGTGTCAATATTAGATAGCCTGCTAGAGACTGCTGTATCCTGTGCCTAGTTCTTACAGTGGGAAAGACTGACTTTTGGACTTCTTGATGCTATCGAACTAAACTTGAACCACTCCAGCTGTTAGATTACTGATTTCTCTTGTGAGTTGCTTGTGTTAAAAAGGCTATTTAGGATTGTAGGTCATCTTAAGATCATGACTTGGAACTCTGGAATGATGCTTTATTTGGGTTGGTGATGATGGGGAACTTAAACGAGAAAGAGTAGTTGTGAAGAAGAAATAAGAATGACAGGCTAACATAAGGAGAAGCAAGGAGAGATTCTGAAGTGTGTTTGTTTCCTTTTTTCCTTAGCTGCAAATAACCTGCCAGTGGCAACATTGTCGAGATGAGTTTTATTGAATATGGAGATACGATAAAAGAAGGGGACACGGCAATTGTCTTCTTGGGACATGAATCGATGTTTCCAGTGAAGGTGCAACCTGGTGGTAAAACTCAGACTAAGTATGGTGTTATTAGACACTCAACTGACCTCATTGGAAAGAAGTATGGTTCCAAGGTGACCTGCAGCAAAGGAGGTTGGGTGTACATCCTTTATCCGACCCCAGAGTTATGGACACTGAACTTACGCCACAGAACTCAAATCCTGTATTCAACAGATATCTCTTTAATCACCATGATGCTTGAGCTGAAACCAGGAAGTATAGTGTGTGAATCAGGTAATGGAACATGACTCGCTGCAATGTTGTTGCTTCTTTTTGTTCTTTTCTATCAGAGGTTTATTTCCACTTATTTCCACTTATATCCTGCCCTTCTCTGGAGACTCAGGGCGGCTTACAATTTCAAGCACAACTCAATGTGCTTAGCAAATTTCTGGTACAAATGAGAATTGTTTATTTTTTATGCATTCAATTTGGATGCTGTCCAACTACAAATGACTTGGGGGGGTGTCCCCCCAAATAAAGAGCAACATAAAAAAAATGACAGCAAAGTAGATGGGAACAAAATACAAAAATAAGTACAAGAAGGCAACTCAGACAATACTCCCAAAGGTGCTTTTCAAAAGACAACTGGATTTTCTTTTCTTCTCCTTGAAAATATTTCACTTCTCATCTAAGAAGCTTTTTTAAGACACCAAGAAAAAGCCAAGAAGCTCCAGTTGCCTTTTAAAAAACACCCTTGGAACAACCACGACCTGGATGATTGAGAGTTTCCATAGACAAGCAACGCAGATAACAAAACAAAACAAAAAATATCACAGACAGAGAAGTCCCATGCAACCGACCTCAAGCCCTACAAGAATAGCCAGGTCTTCGTGGATTTTTGGGATGCTCTTATTCCAGAGAGCAGCTCAAGTACAGGGAAAGTGGGTCCCAAAGGAACGTGAACATGGGGACCCAGAGTATGCCCACTTTGTCAGATTATCCTGGATAGGGAAGAAAGCACAAGAGATAGGCAGTCCCTCAGATAGCCACGCCCAATCATATACAGCAGAGGTCTTCAAACTTGGGAGCTTTAAGACTTGTGGACTTCAACTCCCAGAATTCTCCAGCATAGCATAGCTGGCTGGAGAATTCTGAGGGTTGAAGCTCCCTCTTAAAGCTCCCAAGTTTGAAGATCTCTGATATACAGAAACACATTGGCAACCAGTACAAATTAGAAATCGGGTGCAATATGGGCAAGCTGAGGCAAAGAGTGAGTGGTAGCTACTGCCAAAAGGATCTTTCTTAGTTCCATTTAGTGTACCAGTGCACCCTTTCCTATATTAGTCAGCCCTCCTGTCAGTTACACTTGTGTCATCTCGCTGCTCGGTTACTGCAGTGTACTCTATAAAGTCCACATTCTGGATAGAGAGGACCATTGGTTTGAAAAAGGCCATTTATGTTAACACTGAGCAGCCCTTTCTGAAGAGAGAGAGAGAAGACACCATCTCTCTTCTGTCTACAATTCTTTCAGGAATTCCAAGAAGATTCTACCCTCATTTAGTTTAGTTTAGTTTAGTTTAGTTTAGTTTAGTTTAGTTTAGTTTAGTTTAGTTTAGTTTAGTTTAGTTTAG
>JANHFM010004641.1:336459-355003 GCA_032468115.1 Grayia smithii | reverse complement strand
TCCCTATGACTATCATTAAGTGTTGTACCCTATGACTCATGCCGAATGTATCTTTTCTTTTATGTACACCGAGAGCGCATGTACCAAGACAAATTCCTTATGTGTCCAATCACACTTGGCCAATAAAGAATTCTATTCTATTCTATTCTAGCTACAATAAAGGCACAAAGAATCTATTTGCGTTACCTAGTGGTCAAATTCCATGTGCTGAGAATGTGATTCAAGAAGATGTTATTCTCTAAAAATGTTAGCTTTTGTTACACATTCACATTTATATATTCCACTACTTTCTCCCAAAACTTAGTAAATGTAGGACATTGTAAAACATGTGTTTTTAAGGAAGCATTATCCAACAAAATGCTATTTCTAGAGAATTCTTTTCAAAGATCTTTAATTTACAAACATAATGGAGTCCAATGGATTATAAATATTATTTTTGTTCTATAAGTTACAGTTTAAGGCCCACTGAAATTCCTGCTATAGAAATTAAAACAATATAGGAACCTCTTTATTCACTTCACTTTTAGACATTTCTAAAATTCTATTTTTACTTTGTCATTATGGGGTACTGAGTGTAGATTAATGAGAAAAAATTAATTTTAACAACTGTAGAACCAAGCTGCAGTATAACAAAATTGACAACAGTGAAAGGAGCCTGAATACTTTCTGAATGCACTGTAGTTCAAGAGACAGAACATACTTGATTTTTAATTATAATTTAATTGTTCAGATCTCAAATGGTTCTGTAGGACATTTAAACAGTGACTGCTTACTTTTTTCTGAAGAGCAAAGAAATGCAGTCCCAATGTCACTAATGAAGTAGAACCAACAGTCCACATCAGAGTGTCTGCATCGAAGAAGCTAAAACCAAATAACACATAAATATTCTATGACATCCATAATCACATCAACACAACACAACACAACACAATGCAATGCAATTCAATTTATTTATTAACAACTTACGCATCAATGGATCCAAGCCATGTACCCATGAGGATCGTCTAAAAATAAAAATAATTTATTTCTACATTATTCATGTATTATCGTATATAACTTTTTTGCATTTGTTCCTGAAGGAACAAATTCTTTTCAGTTCAGAAAAAAACTAATTCATTCCATCATATATAATTTTTACATATAACTTCTCAGACACCCTACATACAACAGTATTTGTTAGAACAGACTGTATCAATACATTTTGTAAAATTATGGTAAACTGTATTAAAATAATTTAGATGAGGGAATGGAAAGGGAACTCATGATGTGCAGATGGAGGAAAAAGCCAATGTTTTAGAAAAATCTTGACAGGCATGAACAAGGGGTCCTATCCAACAAAATTCAGTTCAGTGGTGATAAAAGTAAAGTTTTACACTTAGGCAAGGAAAACTAAAAGCACAGATATAGAATAACACTGCTGGGTCTCCAACAATTGTGAGAGGAATCTAGGGCAGGGGTGGGTTCTACTTACCTTTACTACTAGTTCTCTTCCTGCACATGCGTGCGCATGATTTGCGCAGTAACTTTTTTCCAGGAAAAAGCTCGAAACAAGCACTCTGCACGTGCACAGAATGCTATTTTCGGGGGTTTTACCGAAAAAGGTAAGTTCAGGCGCACGGGTGGTCCCGGGTCCAGGCCGCAGAGAACCGGTTTGGTGACATCATAACATCACCACTACTGGATCGCGCGAACCGGACTGAACCGGGAGCAACCCACCACTGATCTAGGGGTATGCCAGTATGAGCTGGCAATGGGCTGCAGCTACCAAAAAAGCCAAAGAAGTCCTAGGCTGCATTAACACAGAAATAATAGCAAGATCAGGTGAAGTATTAGTACTGCTGTATACTGCTTTGGTAAAATCACACTTGAAATACTGCATCTAATTTTGGTCACCACAGTACAAAAAACCAGTTGAGATTCTAGAAAGAATGTATAGAGCAAAAAGGATGATTGGGGTGGGAGGTTGTGAAATAAGTAGGTCTTTTCTAATGAAGAACAGGAGTAGGAATGACATGATAGCAGTCTTCCAATATTTGAGGGCCTGTCATAGAGAGGATGGAATCAATCTATTTTCCAAAGCACCCGCCAACAGGAAAAGAAGTAATGAAAGCTTATCAAAGAGAGTTCCAACCTAGAACTAAGGAGAAATTTCCTGAGAATCAGAACAATTAATCAGTGGAACAGTTTGTCTCCAGGAGTTATGAATGCTCCATCCTTGGAGATTTTTAAGAAGAGATGGACAGTCATTTGTCCAGAATGGTACACTCAGGGGTTGGACTAGATGACTTCTATGGTCCCTTCTAACTCTGCTATTATTCACTTGAAAAAGTGCAAATGACAACAGAATCAAGTAGCTATTGTATATTTCAGGTGCATTCCTAGATGCAATCATTTATAAAATACAATTACCCCTGTGCACCATTAATAATAAACAAAAATAATTTGAACTGACTTGTGATCTATCAGTAATAAAGATCTACCGCAGATCTGACTCTGGTGTAGCTAATTACAGTAAGTATCTAACAAAAGTACTCAGGTCAGGATGAGCTAATATAATTTACAACATGCTACAGTAAAAATCAACAATGGCAGAAAATTAATTTTTAACCAATTCAGTTTGACAACTTTGATGAATATTCTCATGCTATTTATGTCAACACACTGCATATTCGTAATTGCTATTATATGCAATATAGGATGAAACAGCATTTTCCCAAAACTTATTTTGGGGATGGAAATAGCTGTAATATAGGAAGTACAAACTTCTGTTGTTTTGAACTTTATATGAATTAGATTACTTTCTCTATCCTGATGCTCCATTAGCCAAGCTGGCTGGGACCTAGGGCGATATCGGCAGAAATTCTGGTCCATCAGTCTGGAATGGAAAATATCACAGTAGATAGTTCTGTTTTCATTTTTACTATACAAGCCAAGTAGGGCATTATTCAAATTCTAAAGTATTGAGAGCGTAGATGCAGCAAAAGATAGCAATGACATATATAATAAACTGATATTAAAATATAATTAATATATGATATACAGCATTACTTTCAAGAGATACTTACAAATAATGCTAATAAAATAACATTCAGAGGAAATTTTCTTCGGGCTTGATCACAGCATGCTACGCCAATAATCATTAGCAAGATTGCTGGTCTAAAATCAGATAAATATACTGCCATCTTAGAGTTTAAAATGCCCTGTTATCTTACAACTGATATTATAGTTTAAAAAATTAACATTCAATAAATAATTACAGACAAAACCACATTTACATTTAATAATCCAATAAAATCCCTTCAGATGAAAACAATATAAACTGAATAGATCTTTACACTTCTTTAAAATAAATACAGTGATGAAGCTTTAGATATTACAGTAAACACACCATTTCTCAAAGAGCAAACATCAGTTCCAAATTTCACTCTAACCATATTGGATTAATAATTGATGCAGGTCTCCTATAAATAGAGCTGCTTCTCTCAGTGGAAATTTGAAAGGGCAATTTTCAAACTCATACATATGGCCCCAATGACTTGCACTGAGCCTCAAGAGTAGATTTGGGGGAACATGAAAACTTGACAGATGAGTAGAATCACTCCTTGTCCATTTTGGTTAGAAGATTGGCATCCATTTTTAAAATCTCAATAAGACAGAGATTTTATCTAGTTATGGTATTAGAACTTTGTCATGATTATTATAAGAATATCTCTGTATCAGTGGTGGGATTCAAAATTTTTTACTACCGGTTCTGTGGGCATGGGTTTGTGGACGTGGCATGGCATGGCTTTGTGGGTGTGGCTTTGTGGGTGTGGCTTTGTGGGCGTGGTAGGGAAAGGATACTGTAAAATCTCCATTCCCTCCGCACTCCAGAAGAAGGTTACTGCAAAATCCCCATTTCTTCCCAATCAACTGGGACTCAGGAGGCAGAGAATAGATGTGGGCAGCGCCAGTCAGAGGTGGTATTTACCAGTTCTCCAGAACTGGTCAGAACCTGCTGACCAGTAGGTTCATACCACCTCTGCTTTGTATCTATAACTCAACTAAAAGATTAATTTATTTCTGCACCTAATTGACCTTAAGTCCAAAAGCCTTAAAGCTGTCAAGTTTGAGGACCCTTCTCCTAACCCAGAGGTCTTTAAACTTGATAGCTTTAAGGCTTGTGAACTTCAAGTCCTAGGAATTCAAAAGCCCCAGGTCTTCAAAAATTATTATGCTATACTGATATTTTATTAAATAATATTTTACTACACCATTTGGCTCAGAATACTTTTTTCCTTGTTTTCAACCTCTAAAATCTAGGTGCATCTTATACTCTGAAAAATTTTTGGGGTTCAAAAAATACAAGACAGGGTCTTATTTTCGGGGAAACACGGTAAGAGATAGGATAGCCAATTCTTTATTTGTGTATTGCACTTGCTAAGACCAGAAAATTACTATTGTTACATGTATTTATCCCTACGTCTTTTCTGGACTTCTAAGAACTGCTTCTCCTCACTATAGTAGGATTGTTATTGCAGTCACCGATTTCCTCACTCTAATAAAGGAAGGTCTGTTAAATTCTACTTTTAATAGTATGTAATCCAATAGATTGTATTTTTTGTGTTAATGTGTGTATCTGTGTACGTTAGAAAGTATCAAAAGTATCACTACATATGCATACAATCACATCTATATCACACTTGGCCAATAAAGAATTCTATTCTATTCTGTTCTAATTTATATTTAATGTTCAAATCAAAATCTTTTACAACAATCGTAGGCAGGAGAAAAATATTAGATGTTTTTTTGCACCAGCCAATTATTTAATACTTTTAAACCATCCATCCTATTTATAAAGTGAATAAAAATCAACTTTAATATAATTATTTTAACAAACTAAAATACTATATTGGAAATGCCTTCCTGAAAGAAAGCTATATATGACTGTCCCAAAGGTGCTTTTTTCAAGAGGCAACTGGATTTTATGTTTTTTCTTTGAAGATGTTTCACTTCTTATCCAAAAAGCTTCTTCAGCTCTGTTCTTCAAAGAAAAACCAGAAAGTCTAGTTGCTCCTGAAAAAAGCACCTTTAGGACAACTATGACCAGATTGACTGAGAATCTGAGAATACTACTGTGTTTCAAAAAGGTTATTGATAACATGAAAATAAACTTCCTTTCAATATCCATAGGGCCATGAGCATAGCAGAATAATACAGTTAATATTTTGGCACATTTATGGTATATCTGGAAAAAAATCATTTCAGTGTAAGTTTGTATATTTTATTTACAGAATATCCTGCTTTATGGTAATGTAATACAAACTTTTTAATAGTGATTTATATCTTAAGTATTTGATTGAATCAGTTTGGTCTAGTGATTAATGTACCAAAAAAGAAAGCAGGAAACCATGAGTTTAAAATTTTGCCTCAGCCATGAAAGTCAGATGGATGGGCCACTCACTCTCTCTTAGCTCAACTCACCTCACATGGTTATTGTGATACAGAAAATAGGAGGGTGTGTGTTAAATATATTCACTATCTTTAGTTATTTGTAAAAATAATAAAAGTGGGCTATAAATAAATAATAAAATAAAAAAGTAATTGCTTTAATTTGGATTAGAAATGAACAATTTCTACAATTTACTTACAGTTGTATTTAGGCTTTTAATGTCAGTTGGATGGAAAGTTGCATTGTAGTGTTTTATCTTTGGTCTAGAGTTTTGTATAGATTTTTCTTGAAGTCTTTTTGCTTTCTAGCCAAAAAATTGAAAAATTTAAGTTCATAGGTAAATTAGCTTTTGTTAATGAGAAATTTGTCAGAATGATACATAAGAGAATATTTCAAACCATACTTTTCTAAGTATCAACCCTGAACTAAAGTGATGTGATTATGTAAATAGTTATGCTACATGTAAAGCTACCTAAAATAACCACACATTGTCAACAACTATAATAAAACTCAAAAGAATTCTTATGCCCATATTTTAGGAATTATTTATTCATGGTTTATTCTTAATATGCTTATTTATTCACTGCCTATTCTTAACATGCTTTGCATATTCTTAATATTCAATCTGTTTTTAAAGTTTAAATAACAATTAAAAGTGTAACTCCTTCATTAATAAACTATTAATTCAGTTATTTAGAGAAATATGAATTTGAAATATATTGTCATCCCTGGTGAAGTTTACTGAATACTTTCTTACTTTCAAAGCCTCATAGTTTGATGTCCGAGCTAAGAAATTTTCCCAAGATTTATTGACTATTTCCTTTTGTTTATGGAGAGAATGAATCTAGAATGAAAAACAGGAGAAGGAAACGTTCTTAATTCTAAAGCATTTAATGAAAATCTTAGCTTATAGTTTAGCAAAGGGTAAAGTTCAAGTCATTATATATCTTCAAATGCTCTCTATCCTAAAGTTCATATAGTATATTATATATATGTCCCACAAAAGTGTCACAGCATTAAAGAGGTAACATTCTAACTAGCCATAGTAGTTATTTCTAAATAAATTATTGTGGCATAAACTTACCCTCCCATAACATTTTTCCTCCTCCTGAAGTTCCTGAAACTGCTGACTTTCTAGCATCTCAGTTTGGAGAGAGAGTACAACCTTTCCAACATTTTCAAGGGCTTCAGTAATAAGCTGTAATGCTTCCTGGTCAGGTGTCACAGGTCTAAATTTTTCTTTTTTAAGTTCTGCACATACTTCATCCCAGATCTCACCAACCTTTATATATTATAAACAAATAAGATATTTTAAAAGACTATCAATATCGTATTAATTTCCCATCCCACCTCAATAAACTATTCAGTATCCAAGGAGTATTGGACAAATTTGTCAAGAAATAATTTCCAAGAAATTTTGGAAAGCAAAACTCAGCAGTTCTTTAAAAACCTGTGTGCCACTGTAACTCTAGGAGCTGCTAAGACTATGGTATGAAATATGAATGGTGCTTCCTTGCTCTGCATTGGCAGATGCAATGAAGTAGGCAGTTCCTTTAACTGATCAGATCTCTTCAGGTTACCGGTAATTAGATCACTAGATTTTTACTTTGCATCAAATATTCACTCTTAACCTACATTTGCTTTTTTAAAATTTTTGTTACAGGTCACCTGAAAAACTATAATATCAAATATAAATCTAACAGACTCAGTTGTCTAATATAAAGAATTAGAAATCTTTGTTAAAAAACCTGATTAAAATATCTTCTAGTTTTTACCGATGATATTATGATCCTACTTTCAAACAATATAGATCAAGTGTTAATTTACTGAGAAAACTACTGCATATTAATAAATGTAGGAAGCAAATATTAAGTTAATTTTTTAAAGTTAGAATAGTTTTGGGAATAGTAAAATTAGGAAATAAATATATATTTCTCCACATCTACTAATTGCACCAATGAAACAATAAATGACTAGTTATAGTACTTACCTTGAAGTCTAGGTACCTGCGTATAATAGCAAGTGTAACAAAATCCCTTGCACAGAGCCCAGGCAAGTTTTCAAAACCTGAAGTAATGTATCAATTATTATTTTTAAAGCAACATTATTTTTAAAAGATTAACATTGTCTAATACCTATGCAGAATGCACACATTAGCAAAATGAAGTTATTCCCACCAAGCAATACTGGATGACTGATACTTAATGTCTGGTCCCTAAAGTTACGGCTGTTGCAGCACCTGCACAGTCATGTGATCGGTACTCAGATACTGAGCAGTCCACCTAATGATACAGGCGTTTTAACTCTCCCCACATTCCCAGTTGGGAATGGTATAGGTTGGGATGGAACTTTTCCCAATGACTGGTGGGATTCAGATAACATTGGAATAGGGATTGCTGTCACTAAGTAATGCAGTCACATAACACCATACTTGTACATCCGTACTTGACACACCATACATCATTTAGCAATGGAAACTCCAGTTCCAATTACTATCGTTATCTGAGAACTGTATTTGTGGAACTTTTTTTACATAATAAATATATAGTACATAAGCATCTTCAAGACCAATTGCTAACAATTTTATTACTAATGTTTTGTAATAGCAACTCAATTATAATCCTTACAATTCTGGGTTGTTGTTGTTGTTTAAGTTGGCATGTGTCGAATTTTTTCTGTTATTTTTGTTCATCATCAATAATACATGGAAAAGCAATTTGTTGGAAAAAAGCTCATGGCACTTACCTAATTTACATATTAGACAATAAATCTTTGCTCTCATATTTTCAGCAACATCCATGACAGCAATAGTGGGACAACTAGCAGGCATTGGAATTACTTCTTGTGTTTTTTGGAACTGGCCAACTAGTGGTTTCTTTGTATCTATGGCATTAAAAAAACTCATTAAAAGGTCTACAGCAACTGTAATATTTTAGTGAAATATTAATTGCATCCTATAATTTTTTAAAAATAAAGGTTTTAGAAATAATAATTCCTTAATGCATATATATGATGAAAATTAGAATTGCTTTACTTATAAATATTCTTGTGAGATGTATCAGTATGAAAGGTTCTTCAAAAGCAGTAAAATTCTCATAACCGTTCACATTTCTTAATAGTAAATAGCCAAAGAACTATAAATACTTGCAGTTGAACTTTTTCAGCCATTACTACAGAAGTGATCTACTATTTATGTATATTTCATTGTGAAATTACTTAACATCTGCTTCTACTAGATTTCATATTATTCAATAATTTCCAGTTTTTTTAAAAAAAAAACTTGTATTACATTTATAGCAATGTTGTTTGCATTTTAATTAGTGAGGTATCTTGAATATTATATTATTTTAATGACTCAATATAAATTCAACCTATGTAATTTGGTTGCAGAAAAAGAACAGAATATTTGTTAGGAAATCATATTTATTGTATTACATTCTGATCTCCATATTGTCTTCATTGGTACAAACCATTATTTTCTAGAAAACTGATGTTTATGAAAAACAATCTCAGTTTCCATGATAAACAAATCATGGAAAAAAGCATGTTCTTACTTTTTAAAATAATATAGTAGTACATTTTCAGGGAGTATAGTTTGTCTCTAATTTAACTAACTAGAATTAAAGCCCAGCAATATTCTAAAGTTCAGCCATAGATAGATAAATAGATAAAGTATATATGCATGCATATTTATTTATTTATATTTTGTAGCTGTCCATCTTCCTCAGAGATGAACTATGACTTTTTATTAATGATCCATATTCTGTAAAGGTTTATAATGGAAAACATAATATAAGCGAGTTGTTGAGGTGTCTCCATCCTGTTCATACCTGCTGCCCCCTCTTTGCCTTTTAATCAGAATTTTTAAATTTTATGGATTTGGTGATTGCTTTTGTATATTACCATTTTATTTTTTTATTATATGTCATGTAGTGACTTTTTCATGAGATAAGTGTCCAAATAAATATAAATGAATTAATGATTCTGGTACAAGTAATCCTAGTTTAGCTATCCTTCACTGAAGCAACTGTTTGAAGTTATGACCGCACTGAATGAGAAGACCTTATGACTGGTCCACAAAATTGCAGCTGCTACATATCCCACAAACAAATTCAATGGAGAACCCAGCAGGAAATCAGAAATCATGGTCATATGATATTGCTCTTAATGATGGCATGTAATTTGCTTAACAATTGGAACTGTTGTCATAAATTGATACAGTCAAGTGATTTTTGCCAGTGGTTAACTGCAGACTATTTTTATATTCAAATCAAGCCTTTTCTTATCAAACTTTTTTAATGACCAATTTACCCATGTTTCTTCTAATTTACCAAAGCATTAAAAAACAATTTTAGTCACAGCAAATGTATCTATGTAGGATTAAAAAAACCTGAAAAATTAAGATTGTCTTCAGACTACAGTTTTTCCTGAGATAAAATAGCATGAACCAGTACTTACCAACAATTCTTCCAGCTTTATCATGTTTCACTCCCATCTCTTCTTCTTCTTGTCTCCACAGGTTTATTAATAAATTAGCTGCTGTTTGGTCTTTTTTCCCTCGCCATACATTGATATGGGATACAGTTTTAGGATTATCACAAAATTCAACTAATATTCCAAGAATTAGGTTACATACATTCTTTTGATTTAACTTCACAGAAAAACAAGAAAAAAAAGAAGTTATGAATGAGATAACCAAAGACCTAAGATATTTTAAAAAATAATTATCCTTCATCCAATTCCTATATTAGCTACAGGAATTCAAATATATAGACAAATTTTAACATAAGAGTACTCCATAAAAATGAAGTGTATGAGAAGCTCTTTGTAACTTGAAACATTAGAGATCATAGAATTTTAAATTCATGTTGAAATGTATAACAGTGTTTATTTTGGGAAGTATAAAACAAGTATTTTGGGGATATATGAAACAAATATTTTTGAAATCTTTAATTTATTATCATGTAAAGAAAAATGAACAATAACTATCAAAATTACATACAAAGTCTTTAACATTTATTTAAGGGCATGGCATTATGCATAATATCTGGAAAATTTTAACTCCAAAGAATATTTGTCCCAATTTTAGATAAGTTAAAAGTTTCTAACTTTCATTGTTTTACAAGTATGTTCAAAACTATGAAAATAATCCCATGAAAAATCAGTTCAGGTGCTGATTTTGTATTTTGCATTTATGCTTCCCCCTTCAGTCTTATATGTAGTCTTTTCTCTGACAACAATAGGTGATACATATTTTAAATCCTAGCAAAATTTTTACTTACATCTTTTATTTCATTTTACAGAATAATGTTTTTTAAAGAATTCTAAGCTTTCTGAAATCCAACTATATGGTTTTGAATAAAGCATACAATTGTATCTGCAATTGTATTAATTTTAATAAGTTCAACATGCTTGCATGGTTTCAAGACATTTTTTCTTAAAGGAAATATATCTGATTAATTTATATCTCACTTTTTGCACAGGAGCCCAAGACAGCAAAAATCCAGCCCAAAGTTATCCAGGCAACTTCAGTGGCTGAGGTTGGACTGGAATTTAGATATCCCTAAACATCTAAAATCTCAACCATTACACCACACTGGCACTCCTAAATTTGTAATTTCTACAACACAGCATTATTTTAGTACAGAATAGGAATATATCTGACTCTAATTTTCATTCCTTTTTGCTGTCCTGGAGTATGACACACAATTGAAAGATGGTAGCTTTAACTATAAAAACTATCAGTGATTTTACTGATTAATATAAAATGCTCATAGAGTCTCTGAATGAAAACAATTTTTAACTGAGAATTTATTTAAACTAGTTGAAAAAGTAATAAAGATAAAATTTTGTAAATTTTGAGTTCAAACAATATAAAATACATTGTTTGAATCCAATTATCTTGCATTCTCTGAAACATCAGAGGCATTGAAGTTATTTGAGAAGGCCTTTACTAAAACAACTGACCGTTTATTACTGATTTTTTTTTAAAAAAAGAAAACAAACTTCAATTTAGACAATATACAAGAGTATCTATATTTCCTAATAAATGGCTTTAGGCTTTAAAGCAATGTTAGATATATTTCTCATGACTAAAAATTCAAATAAGCTCAGCAAAGGAAGCCTAAGACATTTTAAAAAGGGTAGGTCTTTCTGAAGGTTAGCTTTATACACTAGAAATTGAGTCAGTTTTAACTGTGGTAAACGCTATGAGTGTGTTGACTTATTTATTTTACTTTGCTTATCTACAGTATTTCTTCTAATGCCTTATTATTTAGATAACTATGATTGTTTTAGAAAAAAGCCTAAGGGTTAAATATTTGTTAAACTATATCTACAAACTCTAGCATATTTTAATATGTAAAGGATTTAACAGAATAACAGAGTTAAAAGGGACCTTGGAGAATTTATAATCCAACCCCTTGGTCAGGCAGGAAACCCTATATCATTTCAGACAAATGGTCTTATTAAAAGTTTTGAGTGTGGGAGCATACACAACTTCCAGAATCATTCTACTGATTAATTGCTCTAACAATCAGGAAATTTCTTCTTAGTTCTAGTTTGTGTCTCATCTTGATTAATTTCCATCCACTGATTCTTATCCTGCCTCCAGGTGCTTTGGAGAATAGGTTGACTCTCTTTTTTATGGCAACTCCTTAAATATTGGAATACTGCTGTCATGTTATTCCTAATCTTTCTTTTTATTAAACTAGACATACTTAATTCCAGCAACTATTCTTTATATATTTTAGCCTCCAGTCCCCTAATCATCTTTGTTGCTCTTCTCTGTACTCTTTCTAGAGTCTCAACATCTTTTTTACATTATGATGAGCAAAACTGAATGCAGTATTCCAAGTGTGGTCTTACCAAGGCATTATAGAGTGATATTAATACTTCACATGATCTTGATTCTATTCCTCTGTTAATGCCTAGGACTGTGTTGGCTTTTTTGGCAGCTGCAGCACACTGCTGGCTCATATTTAAGTGATTGTTTATTAAGACTCCAAGATGCCTCTCACAATTATTACTACTGAGGCAGGTACCACCTATACTATACCGGTGCATTTGTTTTTCTTGCATAAATGTAGAAACCTTACTTTTTTCACAAATGAATTTCATTTTGTTAGATAGCACCCAAGATCGTTTTGTATCTTAAGCCTATCTTCTGGAGTGTTGGCTATTTCTGCCAGCTTGGTATCATCTGCAAATTTATGAGTTCCCATCTATATCATTTATGAAGATATTGAAGAGTACTGGGCCTAAGACAGAACCTTGGACTACCCACTGCATACTTATCTCCATGTAGATGCAGTTCCCTTGAAGACTAGACATTGAGTGCAGTTGGTTAGTCAGTTATGAATCCATCTGGTGGTATTGCTGTCTACCCCATATTTTTCTATCTTATCAAGTAATAGGTTGTGGTCAACTTTATCAAATACCTTACTGAAGGTCAAGTAAATTATATCCATAGTATTTCTCTGATTCGCTAATTTTGTCACTTTGTCTAAGAATTCAGTAAGATTTGTCTCACACGATCTATGTTGGCTTTGGTTATGATTTTGTTTGCCTCTAGCTGTTCACAGATTCATTGCTTAATTATCTTTATATATCACTGTTTGATTATCTTGAGCAGGAATAGTTGGAAAACACATGATGATGAACTTATGGAAAGAACCTTGTTATTTAACTATAAAGCTGACTTACTGACATTTGTCATCTCTCAGCCCTAGATTTGTGATGCACTGACCTGACTGAACAGTATAACAATCTAGGTTTTTTCCTTTTATATTTAGAATTAGGTATAAATTACATGCATGCTTTTTCTGACTGTTTAGTTTAGTTTTGCTCTTTTGCAAGGGGTTTTATGTTCATTTTGTTTTATTTTCCTTTTTCTTACATAGTTCACTATAGAGTCCTTTATGTAATTTTTAATATAGTCAACTATTTTCTTTAAAATATATAGTCTTTTGTACTATATTAATGTAGTTGTCATATATATGCACATTAAAAAGTGTTGAAATATTAAGAAAAAATAATGAATTTATTAAAATATTTTAATGATGCTGTAGAAGATTAAATAACAATATACCATATTTTTCGGAGTATAAGACACATCTTTTTACCCCCAAAAGGAGGGTGAAAATCTGGGTGCATCTTATAGTCTGAATGTAGCCTCGTCCAGCTTCTGAAACAGAAGTTTCAGAGGCTGAAAAAAGCCTCTCAAATACAGGTTTCAGAGGCTGAAAAAAAAGCAAGGTGCAGAGCTCACAACCAATGAACCTGTTGCTAAAGTTCATCTCTGGGAACAGCTAATTGGGGTTTCTGGGAGGCTGATCCACCTCCAATCAGCTTTTTTCTTATTTTTCTCCCCAAAAACTAAGGTGCGTTTTATACTCTGGTGCGTCTTATAGTCCAAAAAATACGGGTAATTAATATTTTTGTCTACTTTTATGTAAATAATAGTACTTACTAAAAGCAAATCTAATAGAGTGAAGAGACCTTCTTTTTCAAGAAAATAATCTTCTAAAATAGTGCAACCCATGACACAGCACCTTAAATAAAAATATTTTCAGGCTGTAGGATATACTTTCAATTTAAACTTTATACTGTCAATGAATTATTTTCATTAACAAGCTGCAAATGGACAGAAATTCTAATATAATTAGTCATATACAAAGTCCAAAATATACAAAAGGTATTTCAAATTGTTATGTAATAACGTATCATTAGGAATTGTTGTGGCTGTCATTAAACTACTACAGCCTGATTGGATGATTTGGATGATTTGACAAATATTTACTTTCAAAAATTTAAATTATTTTTAAAAATATGCATTGATTTAGCTAATCCAGTGCTATTGACAGTGCTATTGAGTAGCACTACAGTAACAATCTAGAATTTAAGGCAAGTATGTAGACTTTTTGCTCGGCATGCTATACCACCATCCCCCACATATTTTCATATGCATAGCAGTAAGTTAGTTTACTTTATAGATTAGCCCTTGAGCCATATTAAAGTGCAGAGTTCCAGATACAAATTATTACTAAAATCTGATAAAAACAATTTAAAATGGAATTGGATAAATACAATGTAAAGTGAAATTGGAGTAAAATACAATAGTTTAATATATAGATAAATAAAATATGATAAAATTATATTTCGGTATCACCCCAATCTGTCCCACATATATATAGCAGTAAAAGGGCAAAAATAAGAGGAATGGGGGTTGTTGAAGTTCAGACGAACACACAGGCCAGAAGCAGGTCCTGGCCTAATGACTGCATTGCTTAACAATAGAAATTCCAGTCCCAATTAGAGTAATTAAGTAAGGACTACTTGTATTTTCTGATCTGTCCCTTTGCTTCCTGGTGGAGTCTACTAACTTGCAATGCTTCCAGCTTCTTCTTTGCTTTCTTCTGCATTTCCTTCCTCATCCTTTCTCAATGAGTTCCACCATTTCAACTTTTTCCTAAATGTTTATTCCAACTTCCCCCTTCACTATCTCTCATGTCATCCTTATGTGGTCCCGTGTTTTCCCTACCCAATTCTTTTGCTTCCTTATTTTCCTGCCATGCTACCTGAAACTTTCAGTATTGGTTTAAGCTATGCATGTGTATATATATTTTGTACATATATGAATATAAATTGAAGAAATGTCTAATATCAGCATGTACTCCTGAATGTGTTTCTTTCCACACACCCCGCCCCAGAAATTGCCCCTGTCTATACTGCCATCTATATTCTCACATAACTTTTAAAAGCATCCCAGTTCAATACATGAAACTTTTGCCCAGCATTTGAGATTTCCTAGATACAAAGTACATGTTCCACTTGATTTATGGCCAATTCTCCTGTAAAGTCAAATTATTAGTAGGATTGATATAAGATGTATATTGAAGGATTATTAATTAAGAATCTTCAAAATATTGCACCCACCCCCCTGTACAAAGCAGTCATGTGAATTTAATATTTGCAGTATGGGAATAAACAAGGAGATTAAAGTTGGGGAGAATTTTAAAACAAAACAAATGTAGGTCCATTCCTAAAATTAACAAAACTAAAAGAAAATATTAGTAATTAAATATCACAACCTTTAAAATTAAACACTTTAAAGACTAAACTAAGAAAATGCTTTTGTGATCCATTGAGTTAACCCTAACCCTGTCTGTCACCCTTCTTTCAAAGTTTAAAATGTTTGAAATTGCTATATTTACCATAAGCAGTCCAGAGCACAGAAAAGAAGACGATTATGACCCAATCCACTATAGAAATTTTTGGCATCTATCTTCATAAATGGAATAAGTGTATCCACTCCTTCCCATCCAAAGAGCTCCTGTTTAATAGTCAAACTTTACATTATTTTGTAAGAATTATAAATAATTGTTCCTGTCTGTTATACTTTGGTCAGACTGGATCTAAAATATTGTGTCCAGTTGGAACATAATAACCACCTTTTCCATATCCATTGGCAGTTTCTTATAAGAGCTTTGCCTTTTATTGGGCTTGCACAATAGCTATGCAGGCTCAGGAAAATATTCATTTGGAACTTTAAGAGACTTTACAGAGATGATAACAGGATGTGACCATGTGTCATTCCCTTAACTTAAGAATGTGTCTTCCTGAGGCCAGGAAAAGAGAAGGCTCCTTTAAAGAGCTGCCAATAGGTTTTGAGAGATAACATAATTGATCCAAAACATTTTTATCTGCTTCTGATTTGAAAACTGCAACCTATACTTAAGCATTTTCAGAAAAGAGAAATCAAAATGATAAGGGATCTGGAAGATAAAACTCAGCAGAGAAAGATTGGAATTGTAACATATATTTAACCTGGGAAGATTGAAAGGAGGCATACATGCAATATAATAAAGGTAGCCCTCGATTTAACGACAATTGAACCCAAATTTTCTGTTGCTAAGCAAGACAATTGTTAATTGAGTTTTGCCCCATTTTTGATCTTTCTTGGTTGTTAAGTGAATCATTATTAAATTAGTATCAGGGTTGTTATGTAAATGTGGCTTCCTCATTGATTTTGCTTGTCACAAGGTCGCAAAAAGCTGATCACATGACCCTGGGACACTACAACTATCATAAATGCATTTTAGTTGCTAAATGGCTGAATTTTGATCATGTGACCATTGGGATGCTACAACCGTAATAAGTGTGAAAAATAGTCATGAGGCAATTCTTTCATTGTGGTTGTAAGTCGTGGACTACCTGTATCTGAATACCTGTTCTATAGATGAATAAAATTGTTCAGAGTTATTCCAGAAGACAAAATAAGAAACAATGGACTTAAAGGACACAGAAGTAGACGTCAATTGGACATCATAAAGAATAAGGAACAGAATGTTGGGAAGTGGTAGATTCTCTTTGCTGACATTGTTTATAAACAAAGGTTAGATCGCATCTATCAGTGATGTTATAAAAATGTATTTATGTGTGAGTATAAGATTGCACTACAGGATTTCCAAGATTCTTTTAAAACTTTCCATTGTACACTTATATACAGTAATCAGTAATTACATAAATAAAAATAGCTGTACTATATTTTGCAATTTATATGTGGTTGCTCCTGATCTTTATTGCTTCATTTTATAATGCAATCCCAAAACCAAGTTATCTGAAAATCTAATCACATCAAAAGCAACTCAGGAATGCCAGTTTAGAATCTTAATGGACAGTGAGACTACAGAATCAAAAAATAAAATAAATAAAATAAAATAAACTTTGAACATAGAGTCACTTTTCACTTTCTTATTCACTGGAAATTCACACAATGAACTTTTGAAATCCATGAGGAAATACAAACCTTTCTATGGATATTACTTTCACAAAGAGTTGACAGAATAAATAAGATATCACTTTGAATCTCCATCACAAGGGCAGAATCTTTATAATTAGTTGTAGTAAATTTTAATATACCTAATGGAAAACAGTAATAAAGATGGTTATGGCTGCTACACTAGAAATTATTATACCAGTAGAATACATTACATAATAATACATTATTTTGCAAATTTAATATATCTCAAACTTATGCATATTACCTTTTAACATATTTAAGTATATCCATCCTTACACTCAGATGCAAAAAGGAAAGCTTACTGGAAGTTAGGATTCTCATTAGGATGCAGCACTTTTATTAGAAGAAACAAAAGACCAAATGATGATTATCATTTCTTGTCCAATTTATCGGAGAAACCAGTCATATCATTTAAGAGACTGATGTCAGTCTGATAGCCTTCCTTCAATGTTTTTTGAACACACAAATAGTAACAAGAACTAGGCCAATTAATTCCATATTCAAAAAACGCAAACATTTTACTTTCTGCAATATACATTTTTATCTTTTACAATGTTCTAAATCTTAAAGAAAACAGAATTAGAGCATTGACCATATTATGTTCTGTTTATTATCTATCTATCTATCTATCTATCTATCTATCTATCTATCTATCTATCTATCTATCTATCTATCCACCTTGAGCAAAGTATCTATGAACTGCCCACCCCCTAAGACAGATTTCCCAATATAAACGTCATTTGTCTGAGGATTCTTATTTTTCAGTTAAGGAAATGAAGGAAGACAATGAAGCTTAAAGCTCCAAATCAAAAAACTATTCCATTGTTGGGGAAAAATAATTCCTTGGCAGAGGTAGGAGCATTTCAGTCAAGATTCTTCATATTGAAGAATACAAATTCTCATCCTCAATGCTATGAAACTAGAGAAAATAATATAATTCAACTGCAAAAGTTCCTTTGAATGGAATACTGTGAAACATACCAGGGAAGTAATATAAAGCCATAATCATGCTCTCTGCATGTGATAAATAGCATTCACAGCTTTAGATAAAATATGCAGAATATGCTATCATTGCAGAAGTAATATTATATCTCTACAGTTATACAGTAAATTCCTGCTTCTTTTGAACTAACTGGCTGCATTCGGTTTTGTAGATAAAACAAACAAACAAATAAACCAAACCTTAGAAGATTCCAGAGAATCTTGCCCTGTTTTAAGATTGCCCTGCTATTAAATGTCTTGTACCATATATTTCGGCGTATAAGACGACTTTTTAACCCATTAAAATCTTCAGATAAGTGGGGGGTCGT
>JANHFM010004641.1:297086-314681 GCA_032468115.1 Grayia smithii | reverse complement strand
TACTATTATGAATCGTAATGTAAACACCTGAAAGGCAGGTGTTTCCTCGACCTTTCTCACAAGCGCAATGGCCCACGTCTAACGAAAATCAGAGTCTGCGGCGCCTACTTGGAAATAGGACCTATCCGACTCGCCTGGAAATGGGTAGAGGAGCGGTGTCTCGGTTCCTAAGACCATCGGAAATATGTGTTTATTTTATTAAAAAACTTTTTTTTTTCTGCCTCTGAAAGCCTCCGAAACAGAGCTTCAGAATAAAAGCCTCTGAGGCTTCTTTTTCTGAAGCTCTGTGTGGAGGCTTTTTTTCTGAAGCTTCTTTCAGAGGCTTTTTTTTCTCAAGCTTTCAGAGGCTTTTTTTCAGCCTCTGAAATCTCCTTTTGAGAGGCTGGGCAGGGCTACATTCGGAATAATAAGATGCACCCTGATTTTCACCCTCTTTCTTGGGGGGGAAAAGGTGCGTCTTATACTCCGAAAAATACATTAATTTTTAGCCACGTTTATTGGGACATGATCAGTTTTACGTTCAGATGACAGACTTAGCACTGTAAGCAAGAAAGGTCAAAGCAATGGATTTGTCTGTGAAGTTTGTTTTCAAAGAGCCTGCAGAAAAATCATCCAAAAGCCAAGTTTCAAGAGCCAGGTCAAAGTTGTTAGCCAGTCCAAGGGTCTAATGCAGTGGTTCTCAACCTCTGGGTTGGTACCCCTTTGGGGGGTCGAACAACCCTTTCACAGGGGTCTCCTAAGACCATAGGAGAACACATATTTCCAATGGTCTTAAGAACCGAGACACCGCTCCTCTATCAATATAGGCTCAATATAAGGGGCCGCGGGCTGGCGGGACACAATTGAAAGCGAACTGAAGAGGAGGAGGCGGCAGGAGGTGAAGGCACCACGGCGGCGGCGGCAGCAGCAGCAGCAGCAGCGGGGACTCCTCGGGAAACAGCCAAGTCTGCCGCCCCTTTGCCTGCCTCCTCGCCTCCCTCCCTGCCGTGGAGACAGACCAGGGGGCAGCAGCGCCAAGAAGAGAGCCATGACCAATGTCTGCGTGTGCTGCGAGGGAGTGGAGGGGGAACTACCAAAGACTGTGCCACTTTGGAGAAAGGCATCCAGTGGAGGTTACCACAACATGAGGAACTGTATTAAAGGGTTGTGGTATTAGGAAGGTTGAGAATCACTGCTTTAGAGAATACAAGAAACTTGTTAGAAGGATGGATTCAAGAATTCCTTTCATGACCTGGTGCATCATAGAATGTTTCTCAACATTTATGTTTTATATCCACAGCTGCATGTCATTCAACAAATTTAACATTTCCACTCCATAATGTCTAGCTAATCCTGTAAAAATTGTTGAACTCAGAAGGTATTGGTATTCTACAGAATGGAGAGATTTAGAACAGAAAAATAATAGGAAGCTTTCTGCTATAAATTGGACAAATAGCTACTTCTTAGGATGATGTTGCTGTATTTTATTGATATGATATTTTATTTTCATGTTGATTTTTTGTTGCATTAAACTACTTCAAACATTATTGGATTGAAGATAATATAATCCATAGTAAATAATTACAAATGCACATTGAACATATAAAATCTGTTTCACAAAGGAAGTTTATTATGATTGTAACATCACACATTTGTTCAAGAATGGGTACGCATTGCAGAATTTATACTAGTACAGTCAAATAGACACTATTAAATAAAATGCTGTAGAATCACAAAACAATTTATCTGATATAAATTCAACTTTAATGTACTCTCTTGATGCAGTAAACAAATAACAATCAAAATTAAAAGAGTTGAATAACACTAATCAAGATACAGTTTAAACAGAATGAAACAAACCAATCATTTACAACTATGAAAAATTAAAATTGAAAGTTGGTTATAAGGATTATATTATACATAGAAATTTTATTTTGAATATCACACAAACATTAAGCGTCATTAGAATATTATAATGCACTGTAATGAGAAATAAAGTTATATTTTTAGAAATTGAAAATATTTGAAGTTTTCTAAAAGTATATAAACAATTTATATTTATTATATGGCTTTTACTCAATTCAAAATATATGGCAATAATATTAGTTTCACTGAAAATATTGGGTAATGACAGGTGTGTGTGTGTATAAGGCCTGGCTTAACAATCATCTTAGACCCATATACTGCAATGTATGAATATTAAATTGCTTATGTACTTCCCTGCGTTTCACACAGCATAGTGAAAAATTTCCACACATTTCTGTTAGATCCAATGGGGAAAAATAGATTAATTTACAAACTATAATAAATTGTCCTTTAGCTACAAATCATGGCTTGACAATATTATAAGGTAATGGTTATGTCAGATATAATCAAAATTAGCTTAACAAGCTCTGGGAATTGTTATAATAGTGCATAATATAAGAAAAAAGAGCACAGGGAAAGTAAGGAATATGTAAGAAGAAATTAAGAGAGATTAAGAAGAGACTGGACAACCATATGTCTGAAACAGTATAGAGTTTCCTGTTTGAGCAAGGAGTTGGACTAGAAAACCTCTAAGCTATTTTCCAATTCTGTTATTTTGTTAAGCAAAAACTCATTCTTAGTCAAACACATCATGGTAAATAACCTAGGAGCAGGAGCAGTTTCTAATAATTAGCATATAGTTATGTACATTTTGGCAATTAAATTTGAGTATCTAACAAAAGTATTAATTCTAGGAACACTTTGGTTAACTTAGAGTCATAGTACTGACTCGCTTTGAACTATATTTGACTTTGAACTAAAGTCAAATATACTTTGACTGTATAAATTGGGTTGCAATCCTTCTGTTACTTTGCATGCTTTTAAGGCATGTACATATGAAAAGCAATGTACATTTGTGGGTTGAAAACTGCAGTCAATATGTAATAACATTCTATGTAGCATATTTGTATTTCAATGTGGCTATTTTATCCAAAAATACAAGTTAATTATTTGGTATTATATTTAAAATAAATTAATCTCTCTTTAATATGAAAAATAACTGCTTTTAATTCTGTTAAGAACACTTTCCTTAAAAATTTATGTGATATAGTGTTAAAATATTTTCAGAGCATTTGCAACCAAGTGCAAATCAAAAATCCTGGACTTGCAGTAGCATTTGTAGCATAAGTATTTATATTTCTTGTTGTTCATACATTACTTATTGGGAAACAACAATTTACTAATAATTTTTACTGGAAATTGCATGGATGGAATTTCCTTCATTGGGAATTTTATTGATTTATTTAATTTGCTATAGCTGTCCATGCCTTTGGACAGTAGAAACGTTTACCTTCATTTCAATCTGATGCACCCTGAAAAAATCCTGTTATGTCTGATAATAACTATAGATATCTAACTTTACATAGTGGTCAAAGATGAGGCAGCACTGATTGTTTTTACATGTACTTTGTATTATGTTGAGGATTAACTCAGGATTAGCTGCTCTATTCACAGTTAGAACAGAAAGAAACAAAATAAAAAGTATTTGTTAGATCCGTGATGCTGAGCCTATGGCACGCGTGCCACAAGTGGCACATGTAGCCATATCGAAGGGCACGCGAGCTCCCACCGGAAGTTGTCAAATGGACAATTTCCTGCCTCCAGGGGAGTGGGGAAGGCCATTTTTGCCCTCCCCAAGCTCCTAGAGAGGCTCTGGAGCTTGGGGAAAGAAAAACGTGCCATTGTGTGCCAGGAGCAGTAGATACACAAGATACACAATCTTCCCCCCCCTGCTCCTGGCATGTGATGGCAAAAAGGTTAGCCATCACTGTGATAGATGATATTAGAAAACAATCTAAATTTACGGGGATAGTTTTAGATCATTTAATAACTAAGAAGATAATTGTTTGGATTTTTTGGTGATAAATGTTTCTGTAGATAATCCTTTCTGCAACTTTTTCACCATACTTCTAAATAATTTTTAAAATTATTAAAATTATTTAAAATTAAAATATATTTAAAGAAAATACTGGAAATACTGTGAACTAATAAGGATGTTTGAGTTTATCCGAGACTTAGTCAAACTCTAAGAACTGACCTGCTGATATTAATAGGTTGTCTAGATTCAAGCCAGCTATGGCACAACTATAAGAGTAAAATATTTTAACATCTAATATTCTAAATATGATGAAATTTAAGAGGCATTGAAACAACCACCTGAAATGTGGTATAGTATATTATGTAGTATATAGTATTATACCAAGTATAAAGCATATACAAGAAGTCAGTCATAGCTAAGGAAGAAAAAAAATCATGAAAGAAATGGCTGATAAATATAAGAATTTAAAAGTTTCCCTTTAAACTGACTTTAAATTGATCAATTTTTCATTTCAATTTTTTAGAGTTTCAAAAATTAATTTAAAAATAAAAATCAAATTAGTTTAAAGTAGTTTAGCCCTGTTTCATATAGAATTATGTTAATCTCTGTTTCCTATTTAATCTCATTCCTACATCATAGTAACTGTACCAGTCTAGTAGTTATGGCTGTGCACCCATTAACAACGATTCAAAAGTGCTTAAGTATCATGTGAGCAAAGCAATCGATCAAATCTGAAAAAAGATGTTGCTGCTTTAAGGAATTCAATCCTGCTTTATGAAAAACAGAAGAAAGCAAATTAAGCTATCCTATCTCTAACCTGTATGAACTTCCACTCTATAGATATAATAGCAAGATAAATGGTATTTTTTATTCTTACTGGCCATATCAATACTAGCAAACAAGTACTGGTTTTTAAAGATAGAAAATTATTTAAACATTTTATTATCTACTATGCAATAATTGTTACAAAAATCATTTAAATACTGCAAATCTAATATAAAATATCAAAATAATTCAAAATAATAACATATATTTTATTGTCTGAGGACTCTAACATAATATACTAAGTGATGGTGAGTAGTGAATACATTTTCACATACACCTGTTATTTTGGCATCATTTAATTGTGATGATAATTCAGGGGCATAATTAATCTTTGTTTTCCCAGCAATACTGCAATCTGGTAAAAAATTCCCAACTGTGTGTATTACATTCCCCCCCCCCCCTTCCTAATGTTTTTCTATGTGCTGGGCCCATTTTTTGTGGTTCAACTGAATGTTGATTACTTAATTCTCTCCCTAGAAAAATATTTGCACAGATGATGTAGCGTAAAACTACAGAAGGCTGCTTCAGATTTTTTAAAGGACTTAACAAATAACATTTATTTTGGCTGTATGTTTTGAGAATCTTCACTGACTATAAATGGCAATAGTAGAACACACCTAACTGGTGAAATAAGGAACATATTAGCAAAGAACAGAATAATGATCGAGATTCTGCTCCTGAAACTTTTAAAAACTACAACTGAAGTTTCAAAAATGGAATTAATATTAATCAATTTATGTTAATTTGGTTTTAGCAGATTCATTGTAGAAACTGATTGTGTTTTTAAGAAAACACCATAAATAGCACATTTAATAAAGCACAATAAAGCATGTTTAAAATATACTATTAATATCACAGGAAATATTACAAGTAGCCAACAGTATCTTGGCGTATTCCAACCAAATATAGTCTTTTTAATTATGTTAAGATAATCAAATGCTATACTTTAATACTTCATTTTACTCAAAAGTTTTACTCAGTATGGAGATAAGTGAATGCCAGGAGGTATTGCCTATGACTATTGAAAGTAAAGGCAAGATAATTTACATTGGTACTTTTCAATCTATTATATGTATCACTATATCAGAATCAAGATGCATATTATGCAAATATGACTGCTGAAGAATCTGTATCTATACATCAAGAGAATAAGTATTAGACTTGTACATCTCTACATTGGAATATCTAAAGGTATATTGATGTAAATGGAAGCTTTAGATCTGTCCTATTTGATTAATTTGTTACAGCTTGTACTTTCAATCAGATGTTCCACATTTATCGTATCCTATTAATTGTTAATTGTCTATAAAAGTTGTGAAATCTTTCCATAAAGTAAAATTGTTATATTTCAGTTGTTCTGTGTGAAATTTTATGTCTGTGTGTTTATGTACGGAGAATATGGATTACATTTGGTAATCTGATAAATTACAAATTCTTCATAGTATAGGATATATTGCTGGCTGCTCTCAAAAGTCTAACTTGGTCCTGCTATGTAAGAAGGTTAAATCATGGCAACTAGTCCAATGTTTATTAAACTGAATAAATTATAAAGTTTATAAATTATAAAGTTAAATTTAATAAACTTTGGTCCAACTGCCATGATTTGACCTTTTTTACATGCTTTTGGCCCGGATGATTGATTCTATATTTATATATTTTTCCTGATATATTTGTAATTGAAATAGTTACTGTTTAAACAGCCACGATTATGTTTAGTTTACATAGTTCTGTTTTATTCTGCCTGCTAATTGCAATCCTCTGGCTAATTTAGATATCAAAAAGCATAGCTAGGTATCATTCAAAATACTATGTAACATTGTTACATTTAGCTTACTAAATTTTCTCAGAATTCTAACAAAATCCTACAATAAGACAATAAAGGGAAAGTGAAAAAGTCCAAAAACAAGACCAGATGTCTAATTATATCAATCTAAAATGGAAGCTGTGGATGAAATGTTAGGTTAAATTTAGCACTCAGAAACAAATTAATGGCTGCTATTCTTTGTATATAACACAGTGTAGGTCAGGTTTAGAGTGTTAGGTATTTTGAGCTGTCTAAACTTGCATTTTGCTTGCAGATGTTTCATTTCTTACCTCATTCACTCCCAAGAATCCAGCAAAACAGAGATTATTCATTCTCCGTCCTGGTTGGAGACATCAACCAGGAATGGGTGGTGCTTGCCTATTCAGATGAAGGACTGAGCCTGTGAAAATGTTTTTTAAGCCCCGCCTCTGCAGCTAGGACCCGCTTTTTTGCTCAGTCCTTCAGTTGGATAGGCGTTTTGGTATTTTCCTCTCCCTTCCTGATTGTTTATGGTTGAGTATTGTGAGTAGTTTTGGGGCAGTTTGGCTTTTGTTAGAATTATTTCTTTATCTTGTGTTGCTTGATCATTTTATTTTGGGTGATTTCAGTTTTGTTGGTCCTTGTTAGCTCTTGCCTTGGTCTGGAAGTTATTTCTCAACTGGGGCTTTTTCCCCATAGGGGTACTTTAAACATCTACCTTTCCCCGTGGCGGTTCTCCCTGGCAAGAAGGAAAGCCGAGCTGCTATTTTTTTGGCCATTTCTTACAGCCTGTTGTATTTTCACGGCCCATTTTAGGTATTTCTATTTGGGCGGCCATTTTATTTCCCCTTTTGCAGCACGTCCATCGCAGCCTCATTTGGGGATTTTTTCGCCTAATACTTATCTTCGGCCTCTCTAAGGGTCGCTGGATGCCTGCGGAGTTCCCTGCGGCTTTGCTGATCGTCCTTCTCTGCGTCTTTCAGTGGCCATTTTGGAGGGCGCAGCTCTATTGGGAGTTCATGCCATTTCTTGCCTGCTCTGGTGGCCATTTTGGGACCCCTTCATTGCAGCGGCTGGACCTCGGTCATCAGAGTTCCCATTCTCCCTCACAGCGGCCATTTCAAGTCTTCCTTTCGGACTGCCTTTATCCTCAACTGAACTGTATTCGGGCCTTTTGTGATTGCTGCATCAGGAGCTTTCATGTTCCATTAGGGCTACTCAGGTGGTCGATTTCACCGTTTACTGCCTTCTTCAGCAGTACTGACCATCAGTAGCCTGCAGCAGAACCTGGGGGCTCCGGCCATTTGTGCTCTTCCAGCTGTTGGGATTGCGGCCTCAGGAGCTTCGCTCTCCATATCCAGGAGCTTTGCACTCCACTTCTCAACAGCTTCGTGCTTCCAGTCTGAGGTGTGTAGCGCTTCACATAGCCCAGGGGCTAGGCCAGTGTTTCTGCTTCAGAACCAGCACTACTTCCTTTCAAATGCCCAAGGCGTAACGTAAGGCAAAGCATACTGGGGCTACGCCACAATCTGACATTGCCCAATCTTCCCTGTCTCAGGAAGGGACTTCACAAGCCTTGCCTTTGGAATCAGCTGCCAGCAGGGACAAATCTACATCCCGACTGAATCATTGGTCCAAAGCCCCCAGCAAGGCTTCTACAAGGCTTGAACAACGTAGAGACATGGCCTTACAAAAAATCTGTAACAAGGCAAGCCGTGTTTCGGCACCTGAGACCATCCCTGCAGCGGCTGTACAGTCCGTGGACCAGATTCCATCTCACCCAGGTGATCAAGTGTCTCTACGTGATTGTGCCATCACAGTACCAACTGATTTGTGGGGGAGCCACTCAGGGGCAATTAAGCCTGCCCAACCTCTCCCAGTCGTCGAACTGATCAATGTTCTTGTCAGCGTGTTTCTTCATTGCCTGACGACTTTCATGAGATTTTGGCCAAGGCGATCCAGCAGAGCCTGGCAGCTACTCTCCAGCATTCTTCCCAGGGTCTGGACGAAGACGGAGAATCGGAACCTTCAGTCGAGGAGGCACAATCTGTGGAGGTGTTGGATCATGAATATTCTATGGTCTCGAGACTATGCCTGAGGTGGCTGATATTTTGCATCTGGATTTTTCTGAAGATGATCAAGCCTGAGCAACTGGCCTTCACGGGCATTTTTCCACCTGCTGTCTTTAAATCGCTACTACACAAGGCTTCTCTGGCTGCTCAATTAGGGCCTTCCCCGGACAGGGAACCCCCTTCAACCTCGGTGGCTACTCCAGATCCCTTATTTGCTGAACCACACCAGGCAGCGGATGTCATACCTATGCCTCCATTGTTCCTTAACATGATCCAGAAGCAGTATGCGGCTCCCGGTTCAGCTCCGGTTCCTTCAGCTCTCGATCGCCACTTCTTCAACATTGCATTGGAGATCGATTCCATCCTACAGGTTCCTTCTATAGACACTCCGGTCGTGGCTTTACTTCCCAACTCTACCGGGACTGGTGATCCTGAGGAGGCGCTTTGCCCGGAGGAGCATAGGTTGGACCAGTCGTTGCAAAGAACGCACCAAGGGGCCACATGGTCTATTTACTCTGCTGCAATGGCCTCTTTCTTCAACAGGGCGACCCTGCTCTGACTACAACTACTGCGGGGCTGTTTGCCTCTGGGCAATATGCGCTTGCAGCAAGACTTAAATAAAATAATCGCAGCGGTGCAGTTCTTGGCGGATGCTATCTTAAATGCGGTGCGTTTTTCAGCCAAGTCTCTAGCATCTTCTGTTTCCGCTCATTGTTTGGTTTGGTTAAGTAATTGGCCAGCGGACGTCAGACACAAATGGCGCTTGGCCTCGGTGCCATTTGAAGGCAACAAACTCTTTGGAGCAGTCTTGGACCCTTTTCTGCTAGACCCCAAGGAGAAACGTAAATGTGAAGTTTACGAAAGATGTCCTAATTAATTCATGAGGCTCGAGCCAAGTTTCAAAAGAAGTTCAGTCGTTTATTAGGAACACCATTCCATCCATCACTCTGATGCAGTCAACTCTAATCCCCCATGTGATTTGCAAGCCCCTATGGCCCTGTTTCTCTCTTCCTCCCTGGCCATGTCATAAATCACATTCTCCAGTGGACCATGTTGGCGGGCTGTAAAACTCCATCTCTTCTGCTAGCCCTGTACACCTAGGCTACAATCTTGAATAAGGTATGTATGGAATGCATTTTCTGTTGGGGTGCTGGATGGCTTCCTCAGCTCTCTCTCTCCCTCTCCTCTTGGCAACTTGCAAGCTGATCTGGAGAGCTTTGCAAGTTGACAGTAAGATCTTGTCCAGCGCCCACTGTCGCACAGATTCTCCTTCGTTGGCCTCCCTCTGCCGTTCTTATCCTTAGGGATCTGATTGGGGATCTACTTCTTCCCATCTTCAGCCTTTCCCTGGGGGCAGACAGCGGGGTCAGCATTACCATCCATCTCGGGGTAAACCCCTTTCTGGACAGCGGCCCTTTCGAGGGGAGGAGGTCATTCATTCCACCACCAGTGCTAATTCTGAGTCTGACCTTCCCGTCAGCAAATAGATTGGCTCTATCTGCCGACTGATGGGATCTTTTGACTTCAGACTCATGGGTCAGGGATACGGTTAGATCTGATCTATCCCTTGAATTTGTCTCTCCCCCTCCGCAGTTTTTTATCCATTGTCCTGTCTCACAAAATCCTGTTATGCGGGTCCTGATGGAATTGGCTTCTACACAACAGAGCTATCCAGGAGGTTCCACAGGACCAGGTGGGACAGAGGTTTTATTCTTTGTTATTTCTTGTGCTTAAGTCTTCGGGGGGTGGGGTGGGGTGGAGATTGATTCTGGACCTAAAGCGTCTTAACCACTACATCGTCTATCAACATTTTAAATGCATTCCCTTCAATCTATTTTAGCTGGCGTTCGGAAGGGCGACTTCCTCACCTCAATTGACCTCACTAAGGCTTATTTACACATCCCTATTTTGTTGTCCCATAGGAAGTTTTTGCATTTTTTCTATAATGGTCATTATTATCAGTACAGGGCCTTGCCCTTTGGCCTATCTTCTGCACCCTGTACCTTTACCAAGGTACTGGCGGCCTTGGTTGCCCATCTTCGGTCTAAGCCGATCAGGGTGCAATGTTACCTGGATGACATTTTGATCCAGTCGTCTTCTTGTCTCCAGGCACTTGAAGACCTCCAGGTAACGATTACATGTCTCACTGGTCATAGTTTCTCTATTAATGAGGGTAAGAGTCAGTTGTTCCCCACGACTCGAATTGTGCATCTAGGGGCTCTAATTGATTCGGTGGAAGGGAAGGTATACTTGTCCTCAAAGAGACAGGAAAGTATCAGAGCCTTAGTTAGGAAAGTCCAGGCAGAGAGTAGGAGCTCGTTAGCTATTCTGTCCACCTTACAGGGGAAGATGGTTTCAGCTATACAGATTACTCCCTGGGTGCGCCTACATCTCTGAGACAGTGGTTTTTGCTGCCCTTCCAACAGGCAGGAAAGCCTCATCTCAAGCAAGATTCCTGGTTCCTCTGGCTGTGTCCTGATCCCTCACATGGTGGCGATTTCCAGCCCTGGCGGCAGGGCAAGTCTTCATCAAGCCTCAACATTTCACTGACGATGGATGCCAGCCTCCCCGGCTGGGGGTGTATGCATCTTCTCTCCCAGGTCACCCAGGGCAGGTGGTCAGTTGCAGAGTCGCTGCGTCCATCAACTGGCTGGAACTCTGCGCTGTTTATCTGGCTCTCCGTCACTTTCGTCATCTGGTTTCTGGAATTCATGTCCTGATCCTGACTGACAACACAACTGTCAAGGCGCATATCAATCGCCAGGCGTGACCAGGTCACCAAGTCTAATGTTGGAGGCACGGCGTCTGGGACTGTGGGCAGAATGTCATCTTCTCGTTATTGGCGGAACATATTTCGGGGACATCCAACGTCACGGCGGATTGGCTCAGCCGGCAGACGATCAATCAAGCTGAGTAGTGGCTCTACCCGTCGATCTTTCAACAGTTGATGTGTATGGGCATTCTGACAGTCGATTTGTTTGCAATGCCAGGGAACGCCCATCTGCCACTTTTTCGCTCGTTACCCGGTGCCAAGAACATCGATAGCCTCCAATGCCCGTGGCTGTGAGCCTATTGTATGCCTTCCCTCCTCTACCCTTGATTCCACAGGTTGTGCAGAAAATCCTACAGGAAGGAGCAGAAGTGGTGCTAGTGGTACCTTACTGGCCCTGGCGGCCTTGGTTCATGGACCTTCTGTCTCTATTGGTGGCCCAGCCCTGGAGGATCCCTGTTGGTTGTGTTGCTCAGCCAGGGGAAGATCGTGCACCTCTGTGGCTCCGATTGACCACCTGGCGCTTGAGTGGCGTGCCCTGAGGGAGGATAATTACTCATTCAGGGATATCAGGATGATCCAGGCATCTCGTCGACCATTAATGGAACACATTTATTTGGCCTCTTGGCGAGCCTTCTGCATTTGATGTGATGCTCGATTTATATCACCTCTGTAGGCCACCATTCTGCAGGTCCTCGAATTTCTTCAAGATGGTCTCATCCGTGGTCTGTCTCCAAACACTCTTCGCAGTCAAGTGGCAGCATTAGTGACTGTGTTGTCTGCCGGCTCGTTACCTTCACTGTCTCAGCATCCCAACATCCGTCGCTTTCTAAAAGGGGCAACCAATTTGTGTCTCCCTGCCATTCATCGATATCCTACCTGGGACCTTTTCCTGGTGTTGAACTCTCTTACGGGTCCTCCGTATGAACCTTTGCGTAACACCAGTCTTCGTCTGTTATCCTACAAGTTTTCATTCCTGGTCGCTATCACCTCGGCCAGGCAGATTTCAGAGACTGCCGCACTCTCTGTCCGCAGTGATCTGTGCATCTTTCATTCGGACAGAGTTATCCTATGTTTAGATCCTTCTTTCATTCTGAAGGTGAATACTCATTGCCTGCAGCTCATCCTTCCTAATTTCTGCCCTGACCCTGCTCACCTGCTGGAGCATTGGTGGCATTTGCTGGATGTTAGGAGGGCACTTAAGATATATTTAAAGAGGACGGCCAGTCTCTACAGGACGGAATCTTTGTTCGTCTCTTTTACACTGGATTCCTTGGGATCTTGTGTCACACCCTCTACAATTGGGCGGTTGATTCGCCATATTATTGCAAAGCAGTGGTGGGTTGCCCCCGGTTCGGTCCGGTTCGCGCGAATAGGTAGCGGTGACGCTGTGACGTCACTGAACCGGTTTGCAGCGTCCAGACCCTGTCCCACCCGCGCGGCCCAACTTACCTTTTTCTCCAAAAATCGGCAAAATTAGCGTTCTGCGCATGTGCAGAGCGCTTTTTTGCCGAATTTTTTAAAAAAAAATTTGTGCGCATGCGCAGTAGTGTGGTTTACGCGCGCGTGCAAATTTTGCACGTGCGCATGCACACACGTGCACGAAGAGAACCGGTAGTGAAGGTGAGTGGAACCCACCCCTGTTGCAAAGGCTTATGATCTGCGTTCTCTACCCTGGCCGGGATGTGTCACCGCTCATTCTACTCATAGTGCAGCTATGTCAGCTGCCTGGGCCACCCAAGCATCCTGGTTGGAGATCTGCAGGATGGCAACTTGGACTACTCCGTCACCCTTCATTCGATACTACAAGTTGGACCAGTTCGCTTCTGCGGAGGTAGCGTTTGGGCGTAGAGTTTTGCAGCAGGTTCACTCTGATGGGGCGCCTCAAGACCAGACTGGGGCCTGCCCATGATAGGGACAGCTGGCTTTGGTATATCCCATTCCTGGCTGATGTTCCCAACCAGGACAGAGAAGGGGCGTTGGTACTTAGCTGATGCGCACCTTCTCGTTAGTTGGAGACATCAGCCAGCCCCTCCCTTGTTTTTTGTCTAGTCTCTCGTTTTTTCTTTCTGCCACCTTACCTTTCCTTGCCTGTACTTCTTTCCAACATGCCAAGCCTGTCGACGGCCTTCTTCAAAAAAGCGGGTCCTAGCTGCAGAGGCGGGGCTTAAAAAACATTTTCACAGGCTCAGTCCTTTATCTGAATAGGTGAGCACCACCCATTCCTGGCTGATGTCTCCAACCAACAAAAAGGTGCATGTCAGGTAAGTACCAACGCGCCTTCTCAATCTATCCTATTTATGGAGGGGGGAGAAGACACCTAACACAAAAGCACCTCTTTTTTTTAAAGTATCTGCTTCAATCCCTTATATCCATGTTAGCGAACCTATGGCATATGTGCCAGAAGTGGCACGTGGAGCCATTTCTCCCAGCACATGAGCCATCGCCACACTTACTTGGTCCTGTGCATGCACCAGTTTGGCGCTCTTGTGCGCATGCGCACGTGATTGTGCATGCATGTGAGACAGCCAGCATGCATCATGCGCAGTTGTGTGTGTGCCTCAGGGGGTGCACATGAGACTGCTCTGCATGCGCAGTGGCGCAGTTGCACACACAATTTAGTGGGGGCACGCGCGTGACAGTTCTGCACATGTGCAGATGACGCGGTCGCGCTCATGCTGCAAAGGGAGCACACGACAGCTCTGCACACAGCAGTGGCGCAGTTGCACGTGCAAGTCGGGGCTGGGTAGCATATGAGCCGAAAAAGGTTCACCATCGCTGCCATATATGGTATATGTTGCTTGCTGAACAGTCTTGGAGAATTCAACAATTGTCACTTTTTTGGTTAAATCTTAATAAAGCTATTGTTCAACTAGGCATTTCCTTTACGGACTAATAGTATGCTTTGAGGTTTTTTTAACATTTAAAAGAAATTAAGTTTTTAATTATAACACAATTACAAATACTGACTCTATAATGGCTTTCTTAAAATTTTCAAATAAAAACTTTAAAATATACTTCTCAGTTTTGAGGCAAGGAAATTCCCAGATTCAAAGTAGAAGTACCACCATATTGTACACTTTTATATTTTTCATTTTAGCAGGTAACTGCACTTTTTTTTCCTTTTCCTTCAAGTGAAAAACATGGCCTTGAATGGCCTTATGTGGATCCAGTGGAAATGCTCCAACCCAGTTGCATTGCTTGACTTTTTAATTTTTCATAATTTCCTAGCATGTTTGTTTTGGGTACTATATGAAATTTAAATACTGGCTAGATTCAGCTACATCTTTGATTGCAGAGAATGCTGTATCAAAGGAAAAAATGCTTGAGGGGGTCTAAAGACTAACTGTAATATCAGCTGCCCAATGTTATCAGAGAATGATATCAAATGTATCTCATCTTTAGCATAATAGTCAGAGCATTAAGAATGCAAGCCAGAAAGTAGAAAAGCAGTTAGGTAAAAATTGCTATGGTAGATTTATCTCTTGAATGCTGAGATCTATAATAGCTTTAAAATTATTTTGAAGCAAGAAAGAAATTTGGCCTTTCTGACAGACCACGCCCAGTGAATAGGCAAAACCAGTATAAAGAACTGGTAGCTACTCCTCTGGCCTTTAGGAAAGACTTGAAGACTTAGCTGTGCCATTGTTCCTAGAGGTCTGCAGTAGTCATGAGCATTGGTAATGGCAGTATTAAATGGATATTCAATTTATATTTGAATACAATTCAATTTATATTTACTAGCTGCAATTTATATTTTATTGAATTTATAATAATGGTTTCAGAGTAGCTGTATCCTGTTTTGTTTATTTTTTTTACTGTTTGTTTTAATTGTTGTGAGTCATACACAGAGGCACAGTTGCAAGCTAATAAATAAAAAGGTTTACATTTCATTAATTTAAAATGAATTTTCATTAATAGTATTAAAAATCTGAAGAGTAATTCCAACTTGCTGACAACTTTTAGAGGACTGTATGGGTCTGGTTATGTCTCTAAGGCCCCTTTATTGAGTATTGTATGCCAACTGAAGCTACATCTAATAGGTTGCAAGCAAATCCACCCAAAAACAATTTATTCTGAGTAAAGTTTACTGAATTAAATGGAACTTGTAATCTGTTACATTTGTTTAAATCTGTAATCTTGGAATGGCAGAAGTGGCTTAAGTTTGCCACAAATCAAATCCTTCAAAATATATTAGTTCTTATTGATTATGCTGAAAATGCAATGTCTGCTTTCACCTGTATTGCTTATATTCTGATAATATCACTTAATGCCTGAGATATTTCAGTCTAAAATAAAACCTATACAGTATTAGATACAGACATTTAAAGGGACAAACATTGTGGTAATAGTTTCATTGTATGATCACATGACTGTAATTCTTTCTGGTGAGGGATATGAATCAGATCCATTTCCATCTTGTATAAATTGTCTTTTTTCCCATCCTCTTCTGATCTTTCTCAATTTCCTATTTATACACGGTAGAAGCAAAATTATCTTACCCAGAATTACCACGCAAGGCAAGACAAGTGCAAGAACAAAATTTGGTGGTGTATAAAATCTGTAGCATTCTTCTTCAAAGGCTCTTTTCCATCCATAAATTAATACATGGAAAGTACTTATGAGAAGAGCGATGTATCCAAGGGTAGACTTTGAGATTTGAAGATGAGAAACAAATACAAATTAAAATGCTGACATCATGATTTGCACATATAGCTAACTATTAAAAGTTATTTACAAAAACTTAAACTATTATAAATGTAGTTTAAATATAAATATATTTATATTTAATTTATAATTTATAAATATAAATAGATTAGGTTTCTTCCATGTTTTAGTATTCAAAACATGCTGAATAAAAATTAACTCTGAACATGGCTAAAGGACTTGTGAAGATACAATAAAAACTAGAATTCAGTATATTGAAGATTGGTCTAATAATTTTTAGTGTGATGACCCTAATTAACTTTTGCAATTAACAGAAAGAAAGTGAAAAATGAATGAAAACTTCTTAAATATTCAAAGGGTCTAGGACTTTTCGTCTCCGACTCTTCATTCTCTTCGGGGGCGTTTCTCCTCAGGCGATTCTCCCTGACTTATCTCCTCAGCTGGGACGCCTCCAACCATTTGCCCTGGGGAATGGGCCACCAGCCCTTGAGCCCCACACCCTTCAACACAGCCCATTCACAGAAAGAGGATTTGTTTGGGTGTTCCGCCCTCTGTGACAGTTAGCTCCCAACCAAACCAAAATTGCTTGAGGCGTTCCAAATTGTGTACCAAGTTTGGTTGAAATTGCTTGAGGTGTATTATATATTATATAATATAAGAGATAGAGAGATACAGAGCTATAGATTTTCTTTATCCGAGAAGCTGCATGGAATAATGGTGGCTGTTGAAGACCCACATGGAAAATCCTTTATAGCTCTTTTTCTTTTGGCCTGGGGCATATAGATTGCTCTGGCTTTGATTTCCCTTCCCTTTAAACTTAACAACCTGTTTCCTGAATAAACAAACAACTGCATCTAAACAGGTAGATCAGCACTTCAAGAGAAGTTAAGACCCCAGCTTCCCCCTTAATTATTCACACTTACAAAGTGGGGGGGGGGAGCAGCCCTGGAAGAGACTTCTTTTTCCCTGATCCTCCTATTTCCCCCATGCCAGCAGCTCTGTTTCCCATTCCCCTATCCTTTCAACCAAACTTGGTACACAGTTTGGAAAGCCTTGAGCAATTTCAACCAAACTTGGTATACAGATGACTTATTCTGGAAAAAAATACTGTAGTGGTAAGACATACCTAATTCTCCTAGGTGTGTCTGTGTCTGTGTGTGAATTCCAGCAATTCCTCACTAATAATTGTGGGGAGGGAGTGGGCGAGCGTGGGGCGCTTCCATTCCTCCCCACCCAACATGTGAAAACGCTATGCAGCCTCTCCCTTTTATCTCCAAGAAGGTGGGGGGGGGGGAGATGGAGAAGAGGAGGAGGATTTATTTTTTTGGAACTCGGGTTAAGCAAAGTGGAGAAAATGTGTCTTTCAGTGCGGGCAATTGAGATTGCTAAAATATCACTTCTGGGCGGGGTGGGGAGTGGATGATGGAAGAGAGGAGAGGGACTTCCCTTTACCTACAAAGCCCTATATGGCATCGGCCCAGGGTACTTGCAGGACCATTATAACAATAGGCTTCAAACGGATGGCCAAGAGATCTTAATATTGAAAGAAATCTTACCAAGGATTTTAAGGAATAGGAGAGAGCCTGCCTTCCTGGCAGATGAACTGAGAAAACGCAGAGGGAATATACTAGATGGATTAATGTTTAAGAACTAT